>CM076573.1:971814756-972102980 GCA_034641835.2 Pinus albicaulis
CATGGGGTTTTAGCCCACTAACTCGGGTACAAACTTCAAACATGAATATCTCTCAAACCGTGAAGACTTACATGGCGTGCCATATATCAATGGAAACATCTCAACAAGTAGAAACCATAAAAATCATTATTGACCCAGAATATGTTAATTTAGTAAGTCAAAATTTCCATGCAATATTGAGTTAGCCCCTGGTGCTGCCTGGGTTGACATCAATGACAACCGTTGATCAACAATTAATATGTTTAATCTTACATCTATATTTAAGGATGTAATTTATGAATAGATGGGCCCATGTGATGACCATAGATTATTCATGAGCCTCATTGATCAAATCTCTTCCTCCCAGACTTTTGTACTGAGCCTCTCTTAAGGTCACCTCCTTTGATTGCAAGTTGAGAATCTTCAAGGCATACTCACCTAACCATTATTTCTTGTAGTAACTCATTGCACTAATTTTATATCACCTCTACCTTGCATAGCATATAGAGCATTGCTAGCTAAATTTTTAGAATATTTCACCCACCGTTCAAGTGGACACTTCCATTACCTAAGGCACCACTGAAAGCATTCCTCCTGGAGTTTTTTGTTCATCAAAAGAGGTTATGGTGCAAAAACATTGAGAATGACCCCTCAGAGTAATTTGATACATGGATTTGTGCTAATGGTAATGGTGCACATCTGACTTCTAAGATTCAAGTTACACCTACTTCCAACTTTTAAGAGACAAACTTAGTTGATTACAGGTTTTCACTATGTTTTAAGGTTCATATTACACCTACTTCCAACTTTTAGGAGACAGGTTTAGTTGATTATAGGTTTTCACTATGTTTTAAGAGACAAGTTTAGTTGATTACAGGTTAATCCTTCTACCTGCATTTAAAATAAACCACATCAGGCATCAGAAATAGGACATCCTCCAACTTTCAGGTTATTCCAAGTAGAAAGATACATAGCATCCCTACTTTCCCATTTTACTTTGATTCCAACTTTTCCATTTTAAGATTCTCAGATGACTGCGAACCTGAAATTCTACAAATCTTGAGGAGGGCAACAGATGAAGTTGAAAAGGAAGTGGAAACCTAACTCTGACTTTAGAGATTATTGAATGCATTGCACCCTTCTCAACTAATTTAATATGAAAATGTAGATTTCATTCTGGATGGCTCTTAAGGCTTAGTAAATATGGATAATGTCCTTTTTTTCCTTGGCCTTTTGTGGTTAATGACTCAGTGCCATTTGGATATTATTATCAGTTTTTCATTGATGGACTTGAGTCTTGGACACTAGTTTTCTAAAAAGAGTGAGTTAATTAGTTGATAAACTAAATTTCGTTAGAATTTATTTTTTTCCGATGAGGGAAAGTTCCACTTTAAAAGTTTCTTCATCAAATTCCTCATCAATAAGGTAGAACTATACTTCCTACAAATTCCTACCAGAATTGAGAAATAATTTTTGCGGAAAAGAGGATGAGTTTGTCTACAGTATACTTAATAACTTATTTGTTTTAATGAGCTCTATAACTAGCTATTATGTGGCCTAATGTATTTTTTTTGTTGTAAATTAAAAGTTAAGTTTTGACCCAAGGAATCAGAGTGAAACCAAATTCAATAATAACAATAAAAAAAGTTTCAGTCAAAATCTTACAAGGAAATAACTGACAGCTTCAATAGCTTACAAGTAGTGAAAAATATCTATTTCAAAAGTTTTGGTTGCATGGGAAGTTTAAATTTCTTCATAGCATGAGATCATGGATACCCTCTGCAATACCACACCAAACCTAGGTAAACAAACTTGCCCACAATTGAAGACTGAATTTGGTGGTGAAATTCTTGAAGTTGGTGTTTAACAATATTGGTAAATTTCCAATTCCATGTACTAGAAAGATGGTTGGATTTATGTTGACTTTAATGGATGACTTTGACATCCACAATGGAGTAGTAGACTAATTTCAAGGTATTACTTGTCTATAGATTTGATTATTAAGTTAAGTAATAAAAGACATCGTTATTCTGTTATAATCGTTGGATGATAACCTAAAGTATTTAGGTAGGTAGAGAAACTAGAATTTGTTGTTTCGAATCTTCAATCTATTTCTCTTAAAGCTTGTTGTTTTGAGTTCTAGACTAGAGTTCATTGCTTTGTAGCATAGTGTTGCTAATGAATAATATTTAAAGGGCATGGGGCTATATATAGGGATTTTTTTGTCTCATTTGAATGCTACACTGAACCAAAATGAATGACTGAGAAAAGGACACAAATGATCCCTATGAATATGATAGCCTACATCAACCTGTAAACATCCATTTCTATAATATAATTTTATTTATGGTGCAGGCAATAAAAAATCAATTCATGTCTACATATTGGATGCTATTACAGATGGTTTCAAAATATAAAACACATGGAAAGAAACTTTCCTTAGAATTGAAATATGAGCTCCATGGTGGAAGATTACCTATAAAAGCTAAAGGAATGAGGGAGTGGGGAATGTATACATACCATGAAGAAGTGTATGTAGACTCTCATTTGGCATATAGTCATAGACCATAAGCTTTCCATCTCTAGAAAAATAATAAGCCCTTAAATTAACTACATTTTGATGTCTCAAACTTCCCATGAGCTCCATATGTTGCTCAATCTCCTTCCTTCCAATACCTTGTAAATCTTTCAATCTCTTGACAGCAACAATATCCTTATAAGTGCTTCCAAAGTTACCCTTTCCTAGAATTTCGACCCAAGCTCGTAGGAGATGCTCTAGCTCAAAAGGTCTTCCATCATCAAAGAAGATAAGCTTGCATTTTCTTACAGTAATAGACTAATTATTAGGACACTGATCTGAAGAATGCCCAACTAACCTGTCTGTTGGACATCTCTGGGAAGGATTAGGTTTCTTATGTTTTACACCCTTATTTTTCCAATAATAGCAAAAGATTACACATCCTATGAGCGATAACACTGCAACATCACCCACAACTATTGCTATAATATCACCTTTGCTGAGTTGCGTAGAGCTATTATTTCTCTGCAATGGCAGTGAGCCTGAAATCATGGAGGGGTTGGAAGCCATGTAGGGATTAGAATCAGATCTTTCATTATTACTTTCATTGCAACTTTGTAGGGGACTTCCATAGAGTGCTTCATTATTCACAAACTCGGAGCTTGGAAAACTAGACAGACTTGCAGGTATCATGCCACTGAGTCTTTTGTTTGAAACATTGAATTATTCAACAGTATTGGGCAACATCAAGTCTAAAATGTTGCTAGAGAACTCATTGTTCTCAAGCCTCAAAGTAAGAAAATGGGTCATTGAAGTAGGACTGTATGGTATTTTCCCACTGACATGATTGTTCGATACATTCAATCTCAAGAAATGATCTAATGAAGCAATGGTAGAAGGCAAGGGACCTGAGAAATAGTTATCAGAGAGAAATAGGTACTTAATACTTTAATCTCTAGTTCAAAAAATTAGGAATGGTGCCATTGAGTGAATTTCTCTTCAATCTCAGAATTCTAAGCTCATGGAGACTTGTTAAGGCATCAATAGGACCCAATAAAGAACCTTGGGTATTTAGAGCCCGCTTAACGCTTCCAAGGTCTCGTCGCTTCGGTGAATCACTTGATCCCTGATACATTTTCAATGTCATGCATAATTCCGCAAGGAATTATATAATAAGTAAATATTTTTTTTCAATTGATGATGAAAATTCTATTGGTATTGCTCCTATGGATGCTTGTAATTCTGTTGGTTCGGTTGCTGCTGCTAGGAATTATGATGCTTCAACTGCTCCTTTCACTGCTGATGGAAATGATTCCATTTCAACTGATGTTGCTTCTTATTTGAATGACAAGGTCGATACCTTGGAGCACAAGCCTCACTACCCGACAATTTTCACACCCAACTCCATACCACCTTCGTCAACATGGATTCTTATGTGTCCATGAGAATTCCAGAGTCTTTTTGATATAGTGCCAACCAGTAAAAAATGGGGGTGAATTTAACTCCAATCCCCCTACTACCCAGTAAATCGTGGCGAATGCCATTCAAATCCACTCCAAACCAAAAAATCGGGAGGCGAATCCATGGTTTAATGTTTATGCACATTTATTATTTTGGGCTAGCAGCTAATAATTAATTATTTTTAAAATAATTATAAGGCTAACTATATAAAACTATACAAAAGAGGTTTTATATAAAAAATTCACCCATCCAAAATCTAAAACCCTTTAAAATTCACCCTTGAGCTAAAATTCGCCCCTAAAATTGTCCCTATATCTGCCTATGCATGAGAGCATTGGCCCTCCTCCTAGTTCCACTTTAGATATGTCGAGCTCATTTTTTGACTATGATGCTCCTATGATAGCTAATAATGGATTATCTAATTCTTCTTGCTTGTTACAAAATAACGAGTGTCCTGCTCAGTCTACTAATGGTGTCTCTCTTGAAGATTATTCTTTCTATGAATTCAATGTCAGCTCCATTGATGGTTCATCATCTTCCTTAAGACATTCAATGGCTTCTTCCTTTAATGAATCTTTCACTTTCATTGATTCTCACATACAGTTTGGTAACTTGTTAAGTTTCGGTGTTGTGGTGAACATGTCTATGTGCTCGTCTGACCCAAATTCCAGCATCGTTAATCATTTGATGAATCCCTTCTACATGGAAGGTAACCCCATCCCCCTTTCCTACTCGATGAAAGCTTCACCCTTGCCTCAATGAGTTCCCTTTTTGCACAAATAGGTGCATTCTACAGCCCAGTATGACCTCGATGTGTAAGTATGTCGAAAGCCAAAATAAAATAAAACAAAAAACTAGAGAAATTTTACAAAATAAATTCTAAATAATTTCAGCTTAAACAATGACTTACATAACCATATAAATAAAAAATAAAAAATCAGTAAAAATAAATTTTGACAATATCAATTTAAAATATGAAGTTTGCGAACACTAAAAAAAAAAATATATGGTTAATAAATAAAAATATAAATAAATTATTGTAAATAAATAAAACATTTTTTTATACTTAGCCATGAAGTATAGTAAATAAAAATATAAATAAACTAGAGGTATGGTAAATAAATAAAACCTCTTTTTATATTTACTCCATAAACCTCTTTGTATTTACAAAAACTCAAAAAAGAGGTTTTATTTAGGTGAAGCCTATGGGACAAATTATTATTAATACCATGGTAAAAATACCATGGGCCAAATACCATATTTATAAAATAGGTATGGTAAATAAATAAATATAAAAGAGGTATAAAGAGGTAAGGTAAATCAATTAAAATATATATCATCGGATTAGAAATCAACATCTAACTATATACCAACACTATGGGTCAAATACCATCCACCAAATTATTATTAATACCATGCAAAAAAAAATTTATTAACCCTAACATTAATATTAAAATATTAATATTATTATTATTATTATTATTATTATTAAATATAATGTTCATATTAATATTATTAAATTTAATACCTTTGGATTAATAAAATATTAAATTTGTTATATTATAATATATATTAATATGTCATGATATATATATTAACTCTAGATATATATGGGAGGGAATAACAAAGACTTAATATAGATGTGGAGAAATAGGGGGAGTGACAAGGAAAATATGGAGATAAACATGAATGAAGAGTGAAAGAGAGGGAGAGGAGTGAGAGAGGTAGAGAAGGATAAGAGAGGGAGAGGGATACATAAAGATGGAAGTGGGAGAGAGATAAGGAGAGAGGGAGGGATAAGGAGAGAGGATTGGAGGGTAGAGAGAGAGAGAGCAAGAGCAAGAGCGAGAGAGAGAAGGGGAAGGGAGGGGGAGGTAGGAGAGAAAGGGAGAGATATAAAGGATGACAGGAGGAGGAGGGAGGGAGGGATAGAGAGATGGAGTTGGAGTGGGAGAGAGGGAGGGAAGAACAAATACTTAGAGAGAGATAAATGGAGAGAGAGGGAGCGACAAGGAAGAGATGGAGAGAGAGAGTGTATGTTTATGGGTGAGATAAAGAGACATAGAAGGAGTGATGGAGACAAGGGGAGATAGAAGGAGAGAGAAGGAGAAAGGGATGGATATAGTAACATAGTTGGAGAGAGAGAGAGAGAGAGAGAGAGAGAGAGAGAGAGAGTGGTGAGGGAAAAGATAGGATTGGAGGTAAGATAGAGAGAGAGAGATGGGGGGAGGGGAAAATAGAGGGAGGGGAGAGAGAGAGGGAGAGAGAGTAAGGACAAGAGAGAGGACTTGAGAGAGATGAAGAGAGTGATGGGGGAAGAGAACGGATTGTAGAGGGGAGAGAGAGAGAAATAGTGAGTGATGGGGGAAGAGAGAGGGAAGTAAGAGAGAAATTGATAGAGGAAGCCTAAAGAAAGCGGACATGTAATAGAAGAGGATAGAGGAGTGAGATAAGCAGAGAAAGGGAAGGATAGAGAGATGGAGTTGGAGTTGGAAAGAGGGATGGATAGAGAGATGGATCTAGATGGGGAGAGAGGGAGGGAAGAAGAAATACATAGAGAGTGAGTAGTGGAGAGAGAGAGAGGGAGAAAGGGATAGATGGAGAAAGTGTGTGTATGTTTGGGGGTGAGATAAAGAGAAAAACAAGGAGAGATGGAGAGAAGTGGGGAGAGAAGGAGAGATAGAGGAATATAGCAACAAAGTTTGGAAGGTGAATATAGAGAGAGAGAGAGAGGTGGGAATGAAAGGAAGAGAGAGAGTGAAGAGAGATGGAGATGTATGGGGAGAGAGAGGTAGGTAATAATAAATAGATAGAGATTTCACTTTGGCTCTATTATCATACTTTTTGAAATCCAGTTTGCTCTATTACGATCTGAGATTTTCATGTTGAGAAGACTTTTGGATTTTTTATCCCAGAGGATGCTTGCTCTCCACCTTGATCTATCAAACACGGTTTCCTACTCTTTGTGGGCATGAATTGATGCGTTCTCTGCCGATTGAAGGTAGAATGTTTTGAGGAGGCCACTAAGAAAAGGAAGTATGCAAAATTTTAGAGTCTTTTAGAGCGTAGTTCTCCTCATTCAAGGCAATTTTTCTCATCCCGTGATTATTCCAAGAGCCAAATAAGCAAATAATAACTCTAGGCCCTTAAATCTTGGATTGTTTCATAGTTATCTTATTTTGCTATGCATGAGAGAATTGGCCCTCCTCCTGGTTCCACTTTAGATCTAGGGATCTCATTTGTTGACAATGTTGCTCCTATGCTAGCTAATAATGGATTATATAATTCTTCTTTCTTGTTACAAAATAGTGGGTGTCCTGCTTAGTCTGCTAATGGTGTCTCTCCTAAATATTATTCTTTCTCTAAATTCAATGTGAACTCCATTGATGGTTCATCATCTTCCTCAAGACATTCAATGGATTCTTCCTTCAATGAATATGTCACTTTCGTTGATTCCCGCATAGATTTTGGTAACCAGTTGTGTTTCGGTGTTGTGGTCAATGTGTCTTTGTGCTCGTCTGACTCAGATTCCAACGTTTTTGACCATTTTATGAATCCATTCTACATGGACGGTAACCCCATCCCCCTTTCCTACTCGATGAAATCTTCTCCCTTGCCTTAGTGAGTTCCCTTGTTCTAGCTCGTCTGCCTCCCATTCCTCTTCATCCCCCTCCAATAATATATCTTCCCCCATCTAACCTCCTCAGGTAGGTTCCCATCTTGTTTCCTTCCCATTCCCTTTTTATTAATAAATATAATTATCTTGTCCCAACCCACCTCGTCTCCCTTCCATTCCTCTTCATCCCCCTCCGATAATATATCTTCCCCCATCTAACCCCCTTAGTCAGGTCCCCATACCTTGTCCTTCCCATTCCCTTTTTAATAATAAATATAATTATCTTTTCCCAACCTACCTCATCTGCCTCCCATTCATCTTCATCCCCCTCTGATAATATATCTTCCACATCTAACCCCGTGAGTGAGGTCCCCATCCCTTTTTCTTCCTATTCTTTTTTTGATAATAAATATAATATTAAATCTAATAATGATAATAATAATAGTTGTGATGAACCACATTAATTGTTTCTAAATGCATCAACAATGAACTCTCATGTGATAGATCCTGAAGAAATTTCTCAAAATATTATTTTATTAATTATTATTATTATTATTTGAATGAATATAATTCTATTAATAACATTAATAATAATATCAATTCTTTTTTTTAATGTTAATTATAACTTATATTTTATAAGTAATAAAAATAATAATAATATTTTTAATAGTAATAACAATAATATTAGTAAGATTTTAATGTATCCCTCTTCTAATAATATAAGGGGATTAATCTTTCAAGGTTTTCTTTTGATTTTTCTGTTTTTTCTCTTTTGGAAAAAGGATTAAATTTCTCCCTTGCTCCAAAAAAATCCTTGTTGAGGATATTATTTGTAGCATAGAGTATCGCATTAAGGATATAGCCGATAATTTTAAAGATTCCATTAGACAGGATTGTGTGGTGGTTCTCAGGAAGGCTAAACCTCCTAAGAGTAACATTAGTAAATCATAATTTGAAGCCCTTAAGTCCCTTAGCAATAACCAGGACATTTTTATTCTTAAAGCAGATAAAGGTGGAGGGGTTGTTATCATGGATAAGGATTACTATAGAATAAATATATTGGACAATTTTTGTAACAATAGTAGTTATAGAAAGCTATAAAAAAACCCTATAAAAAAAGTCTCGAAAGTTGTGGCTTCCACTATAAAACCTAGTAGCACTATGAGCTCCATAAGTTATAAGCTTATTGAAAGCATCCCTCCCACTCCTAGGATTTATGGGCTTCCCAAGTTCCAAAAATAGGGCCGCCCCTTAGACCCATTATTATAACATTGGTGGGCCAACTTATCTCCTAGCTAAATTTTTAGCTCGTAAACTTAAGCATCTTCTTGGCCTTTTAGAATATTTTGTCAAGGATTCCTCCTCTTTTGTCAATGAGTTAAAGGGTTTAAAATCTGAACTAGATGACATTATGGTAATATTTTATTTTGCCTTGTTTTACACAAATATCCATATCAATGAGGATTTTGAAGTGACCAATCGCATCATTGATCCAGATAAAACAAAATTGGTAGAGAACTACATTACTCCTACCTTTTTTAACTTTGAAGGTGAATTATACGAACAGAATTTCAATGTTTCCATGGGTTCCTCGCTCTCCCTTATCATTGCCAACCTTTTCATGGAAGATTTTGAATCCAAAGCCTTGGATTCTTCTCCATTCTATCATAATATTTGGAAGAGGTTTTTGGATGATACCTTCATCAAGTAACTTCATGGTCCTGAGAATTTAGATTTATTCCTCCAACATCTAAATAATATGTCAAGATCCATTAAGTTCATGATAGAGATGGAAATTAATGGTATCATTCCCTTAAAATTCTTATCTCCAAGAAAAATTATCGCTCTTTCTCTCACCAGGTATTTTGTAATAAAACCTACATAGAGCAATACCTTCATGCTAACGCCCATCATTTTCCTACTCAAAAGGTTGGAGTTCTCAACACATTGGCCACTCGTGCTCTTATGGTTTTTGATAAGGATCACTTAGAAAATGAGAAAACCCATATCCTTAAGTTTTTTTATAATAATGGTTATAGTAAGTCACAAAGTATCATAGCTTTCTTGAATGTGAGAAAAGTTCCAAAATTAAGGAAAGAACAAAGAGAATTGGTTATCAATGTTTAGCTTCCCTTTATCTAGGGTACCAATGACAATATTGCTCGAATTTTAAGGAAGCATAGGATATCTTCTACCTTTAGACCCCTTAACACCATTTTTATCTCCCTTGGATCTATCAAAGACCTGTTGGACCCAAAAATCATGAAAGTTGTTTATTTAATCCCATGTTCTTGTGGGACCCCCTACATTGGAGAAACATATCACTCTATAAATAAAAGGATTAAGGAGAATGTTGTTGATATCATGTACTATAGGACACAATCCTTAGCTTTGTTTGAACATGCTCAGAAGAAAAAAACACCACATTTGTTTGGACCAGTCTCAGGTCATTGCAACGATTGACCATTTCCATCATCAAAAGTTATGGAGGCCATCGAAAATGAAAAAAGGTATAATACGTTGAATATGGATGATGGGTGGAAGATTAACAGTTGTTGGATCCTATCTCTTTTTTCCTGGGTTCGTTCCTTTCCCCTTCTCCTTTCTTTCTTGTTTTTTGTCTCCCTTCTTTTTTATGTTTTTCCTTCTCTTTCTTGTTTTTAGTTGATTCTTGATGTTTTTTTTTTTTTGTCTTTCTCCTATTATTAATATTCTTAGTTCATTTTTTCATTCTACTTTCAAGACACACACACACACACATTCCTAGATTTTCTTTTTTCTTGTCAAGTTAGATCTCTTTGGGTTTTTTTTATTTTTTCTTTATATATTAATATTTCTTTATATTACAACTTTTTATTAATCATTTTTATAATTAGTATATGATATAGTTATAATAATTATTAATTTAATTATTATAATAATATTATCTTTAATTTCATTCTTTAGAATTACTATTAATAAATAAATAAAAATTGGGGTTATTCGAAGAATATGAATATTATTATTATTATTTTATTCTTTAATATAATTAAATTAAATATGAAAATAGTTATATATATATATATATATATATATATATATATATATATATATATATATATATTCAAAAAATAATAATTTATTATAAACAATATTTTATTAAACTAATGTTGAATTTCACATTTATTTTTTTATAAGTTTTTTAACGTTCATATTAATATTTTATTATTTTTTCCTTTAATATTCAATTTAAATAAATCATCAATTTTTTCTTATTTATTTCTAGTCATTTTGCATCTACAGTATATAATAACATGATTGGATCAGAACATTCATCTAAGTAATGATAATGAACCACACTTAGTGGCTCGAAACACGTCAACCCGGAAAATTGGAATGTGATTTACTGGAAGAATTATCTTGCAAAACATTATGAATCACAGAAGTTTGCATTCTAAGGTGTGTTATTTTTTTTTTTTATCATGATGGAACAGTGTTGATACCATGAGTAAAAATATGAGGGGCACATGTAGTTGTGATATTTAGGTGTTTCTTATTGCTTACATGTTCAATTTCTATTTAGTTAATACCTTCAAAAAATACTACAAACATTAAAATCATTTACAATTTTATATTATTTAACAAATAGATTTTGTATCTAATACATTTCAGTAGCTACTAATTCTAGGTTTTATAATACCTAAATTGAAATGGCACTTTTGATTGAATTGCAATCTTCTGATCTTTTGTAGATATTAATTTAACAATAAGACAAGGTAGTTGGGTTGGGAGAAACATTTTGAAATTATTACACCAACTGAAATGAGATAACACTAGATTTTTGTCACTGTATGCTTAGGTTAGTTATTTTTATATATGATGCCATTATTTATAGATTTAGTATAAATAAATATTATTGACATTTCTATAAGTAATCTATTCTCTTTTCGCAACAAATCAAAACGTTTCTTCTCAATAAAAATTACTTTTGGCATTGTTCATGATGGGAAAAATAAATATGATAAGCATTTTTTAAGTCCATGTCATTATAGCACATAGATCCAAGCACATTCCTTCAAATATTATGCACATATCTACAAAAAAATAGTCTTTCCCAAGACATTGGAGCTGTAAATATGAGTTAATATCAATTTTTTCCTTGAAACTCTAGAAATCATTGGATATCTTTCTATTCATATGGGTTAGTTCCTTTTTTTTTCATCTTTTATTGCCATCATGGGCACTGGTGATGAATTTATGAACTCCACAACTTTCTATTATTTCACAATAGAAATGGCCTTACAATTTCCATGAAGCTTTCTATTTATAGCCACTTTTGATGTATATGCACATCTTATAAATAGATTCTTTCCTAATTCAATTTTTTTGATATTAAATTGGGTCACTACAACACTGTCACTTCCAAAAGCAAGAATAACTATTATTTTTTATAATGACATGAATGATTATGATCAGATGCATTCCTAGAAATTTCATATTTTTGCTACAATGGCCTTTTTTCTACAATTCCACCCATGAAAATCTCGCTTTAATAACATAAACATGGACTTATTTTTCCATATGCCATATCTATCCCTAAAATGGCTACTGCAAATTTTGTTGCACCACACAATATTTCCTTGCATCCCTAGTAGTCTTAGTACTATTGCTTAGCTATCATTTGGGAAGAAAAAATTTTGTTCATGAACTTGTTTTTGAGGATTTGACATACAAGGCATAGGAAAGGAGTGTTATACAACTCCATTTTCAAAAAAAAAATCATCCCATAGCATGGATTTTTTTTATCATTTTCTATTTTCCTTGTCAAATGAAACTCGTGTTCTCATTGTTCTCATGGACTTAAACTCAACATGGTCAATCTCTAGGTTCTTCTAGATTGCAACACATCCTGTATTGTCTCCTTGAGTGTGCCCATGAATGGTGTGAATTGTACTTTCTATGTATTTTTCATCATCCCTATACACATTAGTGAGGGCTAGACTTGAACCTTTTAGTGTCTCCAAAATATTGCTAAAATAATTTGGAAAAACTTATGTTGAGTTCAATTTTTAGTTATCCTTCACTAATGTCATTAATGTGAGCCTTGTTTTCACCTTTCACCTATGCAATTTTATATTCGTGTTGCATGCATGAAAGAAGTTTCACAAGGGTTGTGCCCATTTTATTTTTCTCTTTATATGGTTGTCTTGCAAATGTGCCAAATTTCAATAAGAGGATGAACACTAACCAATTATTGGAAATATTAAAATCTTGAAACCTTAATGGTGTAATTTCATTTGCACCTTGAAGTAATTACCTTGTATGGATCATTATTTACACAAAATAGAATGGGGGAAATTTTCAACAACCATTGAGATGTGATCTAGGTCAAGTTACATATAATGTCAATACCCCTACAAAAAAATTACAATACAATCTTAGTCGACACAACGTCCCATTTTTGACAATCAACTGATGGTGCATGAGGATCTAGCTTTGGTTTGAGTATAAACCATTTTCTAGCATATTTTTCCTCGATGAGCTTCTCCTTTTTAAAAAGGTTGCTTCTATCATATTGTTCTCTAATAGGCATGTGATATATTTTCTTCTTCAATTGTGACTCCCCTGCTATAGATACCTTCTTCTCTCAAATTATTCCCATATTCTAGAAGATCCTCTTATACTGAGTTGGCCCAAGTACTACCAAGGGATTGGAACATGTTGATAACAAGAGGGTCCAAAAATTTAGGGTCAAGGGTTAAAGACATTACCTTTGATATATGTACACCAAGGTTGCCATGAATCCTCGAACATTCAATTCAAAGTAAAACACCAAGGCTTAGTTAGGCCTAGTCTTGTTTGGGTGAAACACAATCTGTGCAAACATCATCTCTGTAACAACTCTACTTAACCAAAAAAAAAAAAATCTTCTAATTATAGTAATCCTGGTCACATTTCCCACCATATTCGTCATGAAAATTTTTACATTAACAGTGTAATTGTAAGTTTTCTTCCTTTTAACTTCAAGTTTTGTATTAAAATCTCTTATTTGTGTTCCTCATGCATTTACCACTTTGGCTTCTTAATAGCTACAACTATTGATCCCTTAAGAGATCATGTTAGTTTTACTAACATACATAATACCTTATGTATTTAGATTTTAATCCTAACTCCTATGGCTTCTCATTATAACTTAGAAAGTGCCACTTTTCCTACTTAAAACCTTAGTATGATTTATCATTTAATTACATCTAAGTTATAATTAAAATTTGTATTCCACTTACATTCTAATTGTATTAAAGTTATTGTTTATCATATATAACTTCCTAACATATCTTATGATATGATTATTTGAGATATAGATACTAACCCCTACCATGTGTATATTCACCAAACTAAAACTTATACTCCTATACATTAATATACTTGACATTAATAGAATTGAAATGTTATAACACCCATATATGCATTACCTTTTAATCCTAGGTTACCATATCAATTCACATATACTATGTTCCATATATATATATATATATATATATATATATATATATATATCACTACACCCAATACACATATCACATATATATTAACATATTGACTTGTGTGTATATATATATATATATATATATATATATATATATATATATATATTAACAACATATTAACGTATTCGAAATGTATATGGTTGACAGTTATGGACTAAGAACCTTTCCATATCCTAAGTTTTATTAACTTAATTTCTGTCTCATTCAAGTAGGGTTAGATTATCTATGTGCATTGAATTCGAACGATAGTATAGTTATGTGCATTTACGACTTATCTTTTTGAACTCCCAACTTGATCAATGCTTGTCCTTTCGGCACCTGAAGATCACGTGGGTATATTTACAATTTGAGACACTTAATTCATATTCCCTCCATACTTGGATTGACTATAGCTAGGGTTGAGTCCTCCCATTGTTTGTTCGTTTCCCCATTTTTTTTTGACGAAATTTTGCAGAGAGAACCTCTTCTCTCTGGTTTTCAGAATTTCTTGAAGCCTATAATAGAGAAACTTATTGTTTTTATTCATATTAATTTCTCCAGTAATACCATGTGTCGCTATCGATTCTACTTCTCGTAACTACTCAAGCAATTTACATATTTTTTTATTTTCGATTTCACAGCTTTAAGTTTATGTGTAGATGTATGTGGTTTTCAACTAAAATGTTTCATAACTATTGTTGGTTTGAGTGTATTATATTTATGACAATTTATTTTTCTCCTTCCTGTCTTATTAACGAATTCTCTCATCTTTTTCAAGTTTTATACTTCTTTAAATTTTATCAACTTACCCTTTGCTTCTCTGGAATTCCCTATGACCATAACATAGGTAATATTCTCCCTCCTTATGCTATTAACTCATAATTTAACTGCGTCTCAAATAATATAGGGTTTCAATCTCTTAAGATTTAAATTCTTGGTTATTTGCATCATTATTTTTACTAACGTATATAACTTAGTTTCTGAGTCTTTTGATGGTGAAATTGGTTGTCAATCCAATTAGTTTGTTTATCGATTTCTCATTCATATGGGTGAAAAGATATTTTCCCCTATAGAATTAATTTGACTCGTGAGAAATCATTTTCTCCTTGTAAATTGTCTTCCAATGTTTAACTATTGGTTTTGAATTTGGGATTCCCCCCAATAATTCACTACTACATGTATGTATTCTTTTTTCTGTATTAATGCTTTAAATTTTTATGTATGCTTCGAATTTAGAGCTTCTCCTACTTCTATTGATTATCCATTTCTAAATAATGTGAATTCATGGTTTTCAGAAGTTCTATACCTCCTTTCTATTCACGAAAAAGGGAATACAAATTTTCCCCAAAATTTAGTTCCTTATAATTCGATGACTGTGTATCAATTTTGTTCACAGAGCATATGATTTCTCTTAATTATATATTTTTCTCTTTTTAATAAATATAGGAAGATACATTAAAAAAATTATATTTTTATTTTATATTAACAGTATCTCGTTACTGTCTCCAACGTATTATACTTCTCTATTATAAATTTTTACCATTATTCCATTTGTTCAATTTTTTGTACATATATATGCTCGAATTTAGTTCCACTCTGACAGTGAGGTTTTCCCAGTACGAGCATAACTCTGATGCGTATTATATAAAGGCATACCTCGACTCCTTTATTGGTAATAAATTCTTTCAATTCATATTTTTGAACTTCTTCATAAATTTTGAATTCGTTTACCTCAATTTCGGTTTGATAGAGATTTTAACAGAGGTATAATATGTTTATTTGTTAATTTAAATTGAGCCTCTATTTTACATTAGTTTCCACATTCACATTGTATTTAACAATGACTCTGTGAATTTCTCCATTTTAGTATGTTTATAACCTAGCTCTGTAAAATTAGACAGAGTATTAAAATTTCTTTCATATATATATACTTCAACCTAGTATACTCGAATTTATAAATTTATACAGTTTCTTAATTAAATATAATTACGCTTTTACTCATAACTGTATATTTAACTCATTTTATACTTAATTATTTAGAATTATTACATTAAAAAAATTGATTATAAATAATATTTATAATCCTTTTGAGACTAATTCTGGAAAAACTTCTTTTCTAGATTTGGCATAGTTTCATCAACTATATCAATTTATGTGGTACGAGGCCACAACTATTCTCTCAAGTAATTATTTTATTTTCTTTGTTTATATTTAATTAAAATGCTCTATTTTATTCTATAATTTTATTATATTCCTATACTTACAATAATATTTCTATTATGTACAAGAGAATTTTCCACTTGGATGAACTTTATACAAGTATCATTTTTGTTGTTATTTCTTGTAGAACTCACATTTCTTTTTATCAATAGTTCATTTTATTCTAACACTATTGTCCATGCTTCGTTGTATGTGTGTCATATTTCATTTAATTTCCAATGTCAGAAGGTCTAACAACACCATTGTACCTTCTTCCAAGTCGGTCATCCAAACATAGAGGGTTTTGCAACCTCTCTATCCCATTTACCACTTTCAACGTGATATTTTGTAGTTGAATTTTCATGGATGACTCAAATCAATTTGTAATTAAACTATTGTAATCAAGGAATATTTTAAGGATGGGGAATTATTTTGAAGTTTAAAACATTGGCAAATCTCACTAGTCCCTAATATGAAAAATATAAAATGCTTATTGATATATTTGTAAAATTATAAAAATTTATAATGGTTTTATATATACTCTCTATATAATGTTGGAAATTTTTAAGTTAAAATAATTTTATAATGTAAAATTTGGGTGAATAATTTTTAAAAAAATGGAAATTGGTGAATATTTTTTTTTGAAAAAACATGGAAAATTAGCCCACCTACGAATATTAGCCCCTAAAATTTTCCATGATTGTAATTATTATCTTTGAATGATGTGAAAATGATTATTATCCTCATCTCCACGTCAGGATTTTTCCTCACAGGGACTATTACATGTAATTCCAAAATTTAATATATTTTTATTTATTACATGTTTACTTCTGTATGATGAAATATTGCCTTGCATAAATAGAAGACAATTTGTAATTGACAGTAGTTTTATTCTTCTATTTAAAGTTTACATATGAATTGTCTATGCATCATTTAGATATATGTTTATATGAATGCTAGTTATCTAAACCATATTTTGTTTAGATTTTCCCATATTTTTAATAATTTATTATTATTATTTGACTGAATTATATTGTTTTCTTGGTACATATACTGTAATTGTTCAGATAGACTTAACAACAGATTTAAACACTTACCCATGGTTTAGAGATTTTGTATGTTGGTCCTAATATTTAGTTTAGTCTATGTAACCATATAGAAAGATTAACTGCAGCCAAATATGGTTAATTTATGTTAAATAAATATGACACTTATTTATTTTTGAACTCAACATGGACTATTACACATAATTTATAAATTAAATGTACAAAACTTTCAGCCACAATTTATAAAATATAACTCTTTCTAACTACATTCTAATTATATAAAGTATAACATCAATATAAGACATAAAACTTCACAGAATGTGAATACCAATCTGGTAAAGACTATTTTCCTCCCAATCTTGAGCTTAATCCATAACTCCCCTCGAGCAGAGACCAATTCTTCCTCAGTGTAGACAACCTCTTATCTATCTAGGAATAGATTATTTAAGATTTATTTCCCTCAGCGTGTTTCCATAACTGCATCTAGTTAATTTGGGATGTTGTTTCCCTTAGCCTCGGCTTTGCTTTCGTTTTTTCCACAAAAGCTTCTTTTAAAACTAGCTTTTCCACTTTCTAGTTTTATTCTTACCTCTTCTCAATAACTTTCCACTTTACTAAGGTTTTTATTAGATATTTTTCTCCCATATAATAAAATTTATTTTATTTTATTTTTCTCCAAGGATTTTTGGAGAATTTTGGGAAAGTCTTAGGAATCTAGTCCATCCTCATGGATTTTGACTTCCTGGTCTCAATTTACTTTGTATTTACACCATGGTATTATTTCCACATTTATATATTAATTTACACAATTAATATATTTACATATTTTATTTCTGAGATCCCCCTGACTATTTACTTCTGTATGATGAAATATTGCCTTGCATAAATAGAAGACAATTTGTAATTGACAGTAGTTTTATTCTTCTATTTAAAGTTTACATATGAATTGTCTATGCATCATTCATATATATGTTTATATGAATGCTACTTATCTAAACCATATTTTGTTTAGATTTTCCCATCTTTTCAATAATTTATTGTTATTGTTTGACTGAATTATATTGTTTTCTTGGTACATATACTATAATTGTTTAGATAGACCTAACAACAGATTTAAACACTTACCCATGGTTTAGAGATTTTGTATGTTGGTCCTAATATTTATTTTAGTCTATGTAACCATATAGAAATATTAACTGCAGCCAAATATGGTTAATTTATGTTAAATAAATATGACACTTATTTATTTTTGAACTCAACATGGACTATTACACATAATTTATAAATTAAATGTACAGAACTTTCAGCCACAATTTATAAAATATAACCATTTCTAACTATATTATAATTATATAAAGTATAACATCAATATAAGACATAAAAATTCACAGAATGTGAATACCAATCTGGTAAAGACTATTTTCCTCCCAATCTTGAGCTTAATTCACAACTCCCCCCAAGCAGAGACCAATTCTTCCTCAGTGTAGACAACCTCTTATCTATCTAGGAATAGCTTATTTAATATTTCTTTCCCTCAACGTGTTTCCATAACTGCGTCTAGTTAATTTGGGATGTTATTTCCCTTAGCCTCGGCTTTGCTTTCGTTTTTTCCGCAAAAGCTTCTTTTAAAACTAGCTTTTCCACTTTCTAGTTTTATTCTTACCTCTTCTCAATAACTTTCCACTTTACTAAGGTTTTTATTAGATATTTTTCTCCCATATAATAAAATTTATTTTATTTTATTTTTCTCCAAGGATTTTTGGAGAATTTTGGGAAAGTCTTAGGAATCTAGTCCATCCTCATGGATTTTGACTTCGTGGTCTCAATTTACTTTGTCTTTACACCATGGTATTATTTCCACATTTATATATTAATTTACATAATTAATATATTTACATATTTTATTTCTGAGATCCCCCTGACTGTTATGTGTATTCTCTATTTATATAATGTCGAAAATAGGGATATTACAATATCTAGGAACTTTTTTGAAAAGATCGAGTGCTCCATATTTCCACGTGTCCTGAATCTGTATAAACCTCTTCACAAATAGTCACAATTCCCTATAATATTACAACTCTATAATGCATCATCTTTAGGTATTGTTTAATCAAAATCATAAGAGTTGCCCAATGAGATTCTATCACTGGTTATGCATTAATGTCCACTATTGATTAGACTACAAGGAATATTATGTTCCATCATTTGAAAACACAGAAGCGAATCATTTACTAATTCAATTTTATCAATCCAATTTGTATGATCTATTGCACTTTCTTCCTGCAAAGTATACCATATTTATGGTGAAATCATTTTTAAAAAAACAAAACAAAAAATTGTTCTACATCCACCTTAATAGTTGACATAACTAGATTAATAGCATGATATGGAATAGGATTATCATCTTGTGATATCCCATGGTGATGAGATGAAAGAAAAGGATCAAATAAGCTAGATACATGATCAGTTGCATGATGTGCCTTTTGAGTAAGGTGTTGGCTTGTGGTTCCCATTGGTTTTCCCCATTGTTTGTGCCATGTGGTAATAGTACAAAACTCCATGGCTATCAAGAAAAAATGATATCCACTTCCAACCACCTCTCAAATATAAATAAAAATCATCATTATTTAGGTCAAACATTGTGCTTGTATCGAGCCCTTGGACATTATAGTCTGGCCTATCTCTTTTTATGCATAGAAACTAATTATTTCCATTTTGTATGAAAGAGGAACTACTATTTCTCTTCATTTTCCTATGCCTTTATAGTTGGTATAAACATTCCCCAATATGTGTGTGTGTGTGTGTGAGAAAATTCATAAACAACAAATAAAACCTTATCCTTGATGCTTTCTCTTCTAAAATTCAGAGATCTAGAATGACTTTTCATGCATCCTCTTTTCACCTCTTGGTGAAAATGTTAGTTATAGGTTGCTTCATTAGCCACAGGAATGGGGATTAGATTATATTGTTTGTAATTCTCATAGAACCATTTGATATTCAAATTTAGTTAGTTGACATTGAATATCCGATGACAATTATAATAAACTATCGTCGGATACCCAACTCTCGACCAACGAAACAAACCATCAGAGTCATGAAATTTTCATTGCACTAGTTATGATGCAGTTGAATCTCTGACTCAAATTTTCATTAAATATATGACACAAACCTATGAAATTAAAATCGAATATCCAATAATGAATCATTGAAAAATACTCCATGAATAGATGCATTCTTATCCATCAAGGGTGTTTGATATGAAAATCCAATCTCCTCGAATATTCGACGCATTGTAAAAATGTCTAATATCTTATGGAATTTCAACGACATAAACTATGACTCAAATGTGTTGGATATATCATTACAATTATTTTAGTATCTAATGAATGTACATTGGATTTTCTCCCCATTTTTACTAGTGACATTATTCAATGATTCATTTTTCCAAATTCTCGGGTTCCTTTTGATATTTTCTTTCTATATATTTTTTTTGTTTAGACAATTGTTTAGAGACTTATCTTGGATTTTTTCTTGTGTGATGGGGTCAAAAACTATAGTTAATGTCCCAAAATCTATACTTTATTTCCTCTACCACTCCTACAAAATGGATTATTTATTTGCCTAGGATGACCTCATTTCCAATGAATTAGATTTTGAACTAGTCAATTTGTCCAGGAGAAATAGATTATTTATGATGGTGTGTCTGATAATAACCCTCATGTCCAAAAATTTCTTTTACGACCTACCCCATAAACCTAATTTCAATCTGGATGAAGAACCAGCAAAATTTTGGTATCCCATACTGTGTAAGCATAAAGCCTCTTTTATTTTTTGTCAAATCCAAGATTTGTTTGAAAGGGAAGTCAATTACATTATAACTGGGCAACAACCCACTTGAATATCAACAAAATCCCAAGTTTTATTGTGGGGAAAAGTGGTCCACAAAGAAAGAGAAAGTAATATTGTGGTTCAAATTTATGGATTTCAATATAATGCAATGTTGTTTCCAAAATTTGTTATAGATAGGTTATTATTTTTGAAGTCTACAAGAAATCCCATTGACGGATACTTTTATTTGAATGAAAAAATAAAACTCAATTTATTTGTTTTCCATTTAATATTGGAGAAGTCACTTTGAAGAAAAAAATTCACTTTACAGAGCTTTCGGAGTCTTTGAACTATTTTAACTAAAGTGAAGTTGAATTCATTCAAGTTTTCGATCCACAAATCATATTTTATGGACACCTAATTAATGTAATGCATGACAACTTGTTGAAAAGAAATGTAGAAGAAAGTGAGGAGAGTCACACTACCCCATCCATAAATCAAGATTTGGCAATGGATAGTAAAGAAATTGTTGAACAAACCAATGTTAGTGCATTGAGGAAGATAGAAGTAGAGAGGTGAAAACCCCACATAGCAACCTCCACCCACGATGCCTAGTATTGATCTGAGCTCATCTTCCAATCAAAGGAAGAGAAAGGATACCTCAAATGGAAGACTAATTAATAGTGGGCTATCAGGTAGCGGATATGAGGAAGATCCACCTTCAATATGTTTAAAATGTAACTAGAGTTAGTCTTCATAATATAAAATTATCATTGATATATTTATTATATTAATTTATATTTTGTTAAAGCATTTTCTTCATGCTCAAAGTCAAAAGAGTCAAAAAGAATTATTATGATTCAAAATAATTGTTATTTGAGCCATGTCCCATTTGGACATTTGTAAGAAAATTAATTTAAATTTTATTTTTGAGTCATAAGCCCACATGTAGACCAAATCATCCCTACTTGGACAAGTTGACCTAGTGGCACCTATTCGACCCTCTTGGACAACTATATATATAAGAGAAAATTCAACGTCTTGGAGAACCAATTCATCAACACATCATCTATCATTTTCTACACCTAGGAATGAAGAAGAAAGGTCAAAGTCAAAGGAGAGAGAAGGAATCCAAAGGAAAAAAATATTCAAAATTTTCCTACCCTAATGTAGCTTGCACAAGTGAAATTTTTGTGACATATTTGAGGTAATTGCAGGGCCAAAATTTTGAAGTTTGACCAGCATTGACTCTGGCTTGTTGGAGGAGACTCGGGGGATTGTTTGACTTGAAATATTTTTGGTAGTTTAGTCTTGTTCTTTTTCTTGGATATCTCATGTTGATTTGATTCTATAAGAGAAGGATTGTTGTGTTTTCCCTTCGTGGGTTTTTCCCTAGTTAGTAGCCTAATATTATTGTGATATTTATGTTTATACATTTATTTAATTTCTTAATGAAAAACACATTTAACATTCATAGAATTATCAAGATGAGGAATCAAGCATTAATATATACTACACTTGATTTCTCAACATGGTTTCAAAGCTAAGGTGAAGGAAGGACGCTTGAAAGACCACAGTTTGTTGGAACTCTTGATTGAAGAAATATTTGTAGAAAATCTCTCTCTCTCTCTCTCTCTCTCAATGGCCAAGTACATGAAGGAAGGTTTCAAGGTAGTAAGGATTCTACTTGAATCCATCAAAGAATTTATCACCAAATTTGTTTTTAAACTATCTAAGGAAGTCAAGAACAAGATTCTTTACTTTTCTCTTACAAGTTCAATTGAATTTTACAACATATGGGTAACCAATAGTGTAGCTTCAAATCATATGACAGTTGAACATGGACATCTCGACATTATCAAAATGAATTTATTGCTAGAACTTCCAGTTCAAACAATATTTCCAGAACTTCCAGTTTAGAACCCAATCATATGGGCATTGAACCTGAGCATATGGGTGTCATTCCATGAGGATATTACTACATGTGACGATTTGAGTTAATAGAGGACTCTAAGAGTAATCGGACACAATGAAAATCACTCAAATCTAAGTTGTAGAAGTGAAGATATGCATTTTTGAAGTTATGATGTGGGCTTGTGGAACAAATGAAAAGTAGACCTTGGCTTGTAGAGGTTCCCTTTAGAGCTAGATGTTGCCACATCAGACTTGAATAAAAGGAGGTGAGTTAGACCTCATTTGAACACATCCTGAGTGCATTCACACATGGATTAGCTTTGTTATTTTGGTGCAATTATGAGGCAAGGATCATGAGTTGGGAAATGGATATCTCTATTGGAAGGGTACATATTTCTTGTAGACCTAGCTGTAGATGTCTGAGGTCCCAGCTAGATTGTGAGAAGACCTAAAGAACGAGTTTTAGACAGATATTGAGGCATATATCCTTACAAACTTAGGTTGCAGCTTAGGGGAGAGGTAAGATGGTTTCCAATGCTTATTTTTATGTATTTTGTTTCTCTATTCAAGGCTGCAGAGATTATTGTCACTACAAAAAGTGTGGGAGGACTGTGTGAGAGGGTCGAGAAGGTGTTGAAGCCTCGAAAATTGCTGCTACAACATTGGGAGATAACCACCCGGTCCAAACCTTAATACAACTCTTTTTTCGTTTATGATAGTGGCTCCGACTGGTTTAACTAAGTCCAGTTACTTTTTCCCTATCGTAATTGGTTTATGATATATCTTTAACTACCAATAGACAGGGATATCAGATCGATTCTTCTGACTGATCAGGCAAGAGAATGACCCTTAAGCTGATTTGGGTTTAGCCAAACCACAACTAAGATTTTGCCTCTTTGAGAAGAGGTCTTAAAAGAATGTAGAAATTAATCTAAATGAAAACTTATTCTATAATGCAAGCAAAAGAAACTAATCTCAATCCTATCTCAATTACGTAGATGAAAATCTAACCCAACTAAGAGCAAGACAATTAAATAATGAGGATTAAAATATGTCTGGCTTTTAATTAATGTCGAACCAATGAAGAAATTCAATTAGCTCACATTTGTGAATATCAAAACACATTCTATTGATACCATTTGACTAAAATAATAAATCAAAAACACTCCATAAGAAATTCACGAAAATGATATTGATTGACAAATCAGTCAAGTCAATAATTAAACAATAATATGTGGAAGAAATTCACAACACATTACTATTTAATAAATCAATTTTATAAGGCAGATTGCTAAGTAATGGTTACTCAGAAATCAAAGTGTAATTCATAAGAGCAGAGATACATAACAATTTGAGACAAATTATCCATATCAACAGAAATTCCAAAACATGAATAAAATGAAATAACAATTTTATTAACATAAAAATGAAACTGGTATTTGATACAGAAATGCCAAAAATACCAGTTAATTGAATCTACTTCTCTGATCCTAGTCTCTAACAGTATTTTACATTACTTGAATTTCTGCTTTCAAGACTAGAGCTGCAGAAATGAAAACTCTGCCCATCATGCATAATTCAAGACATAAAAAAAAATCCCTCATTAATATTCAGATCTGAAATTTTCTCTCCTCCCCATCTACAACTCTAAATTCCTATTACAAAAATGCTTTTAGAAGTATAGAATTGCAAAGGAGAGCAACCACTTTTACATTTTGCAATCTCTAATTTATAATATTTCCAAATGTATTTTGAGAGGAGAGTTTGTTGAAGAAAAATCTTCTTAATCCAATTTTAATTGCTCAAAATTTCCAATCTTCAATTGCTAGAGCTTTCTCATTGATTGAGATATTTTTCTCCATATCCCTTTTACTGTTTTTCCTGCAAGAAGAAATCAAAATGAATTAAGATGCAACAATAAAATCAAAATATCATTTTTTGGCATTAAAACAAATCCAATCAAATTCTATTTGAATAAATAATTAAAAATAAATAATAAGCTCTCTATTTATGCCTGGAATGGTTTAATTGGCTAAGGATATCATTGATGAGTGAATCTGCAATTAGAGGAGGCTTTAGGCAAATGAAAATGAAGAAAATAAAACTCAGAAAAATGATTTTGTTTTAGAAATTCGGAGTTTGATTTTCTGCCTGATTTTTGACCCAATAAATGACCAAATCTATTAGTGAAACCTCTTCGGAAATGTTCTCCTTGATTTTCTCTTTCCAATGAGCCGTCCTGGGCCTCATTTGGCCATGTAAAACTCAATCTATGAGCATCCAAAGTTGATAAGTCAAATCTAATATAAATCTGGAAATTCTGTTGCTCGGCTAAAAATCAGATTTTTAATTAAAATTTTAATCCTAAATTAGCCTCTAATTATCTAATAATTATTCCTAATTTATTTGTTAATTATAAACTAAACTAATTATTTAATAAATTATTTATTAATTAATATTAATCTAACTAACAAATATAAAACAAATTAATATAATAATTAATTTATAATTTACTTAAATTAATTATATTTTATATATTAACTAATTTAATTAATTTTAAAATTAATTATTTTAATTATTCAAATTTTAAATTTAATATATTAAACTAAACTAAACTAACATTTCATTAATATTAACACTATCCTAACACACTAACACTATTCTAACATAAAATTAAAACAATACCTACTACTAACACTATACTAACATACTAACACTACATTCACTAACTTAACACTAACGATTGAGTTTGAAAAAGGAAAAAAGACAAATGACTAATGCCTCATCGCATCGGCATATCGGGTGTGGGATTATCAAAGTTTGTTATGAAATGCATCCATTGGATTTTGCCGATGCGATGTAATTAAATTTTAATTTAATTAAATTAATTATAATTTATGTATTGATTAATTTCATTGATTTAAAATTTAATATTTAAATATTAGTTTTTTATTCTTTATTTTTTATTTTTATTTTTTTGGTTTTTTGTTTTTCTTTCATTCTAATGATGTTAAATTATGAATTTATTTAAGGGATGATTTTCCTATCTAAACTACAGCCACTTTGACATTTTGAATTTTTTAGATTTTTGAGTTTAGTAATTTATTTGAAAATTGGAATAAATTATCGAAATCTTGACACTTCGTTATTTGGTTGTATAAGTAAAAATGAAAAATATTAGTCATAACTAACTATGGGTTAATATTTTAAACTAAATGCATATAAAAAAAATGAAATATTGTACATTTTACGCATTTTCTAACTCAGACGACATAATTGATTAGACTTCAAAGGAGTGTTATTTACAAACCGGTTGACCAAATGAGACGAAGCAAGCGTCAACAGGAAACTTATGAAAAATCAATTTCATCTGAGCAATCAAAACAAGAATCTAAAGAAAATGAAAAATTAACAAAATCGTAAGATAATTGACTCAATAAAAATTCTAAAAGGTGTTTAGCCAAAAATTTTATAGAAAGGGTCCCCATTATTTGATGTGAACAAGTTAAAAATGAGGGGTTGTTGTACCATACAACAATTTCCAATTCACTGGAAGAAACAGTTATCTCTATTTGATATAAATGAAATTTTCTCAAAATTAAAGTAAAAATAATTAAAGAAGAGAAAATTATTTTTTTGAAATGCTTGACTCGGTTCATTAATCCAAAAAAAACAATAATCATCTAAATGTAATTTTCTTGAAATTCCTCATAAATTAAAATATTTCATTACTCTATATCAGTCTTTAATTAGTTGTAAAAATAAAGCAGGGGTCACTTTACAACTAATCTTTTAAAATGTACTCATTTGTCACAAGTAGAGCCACTGTTGCCAGCAAACATCTATCTCGACGGGGTTACCTTTTAATCATCAATGATTCAGAATCCTATCTATTTAAGAATTATTGACCTAGAGATAAATCCATTTATATATTTATTTTTTATTTTCTTTTTTTTATTTTCTTTTTCTTTTTATTCTTAAAAGCCATTGTCTTGGTTTGGTAGCCAAATATTTGACAATGCCATTCACCGGTTATAATTGGACTGAACAAGCTGGCTCGTGATGAGACCCCTCGTCTTACAATTGTTTGCAATTATAAGCCATTACCCTAATTTGTTTAGCAGTGTTGGTAATGTCAAGCTATTTTTCCCCTATGATCATGGTAAGCAGGCTCGTGATGAGACCTCTTATCTTTTAAGTTTTAAATATATTTTTGGATTACACTCTAGAAAAATAAAACTCTTTTAAATAGGGAGAATCATTAACTCCTTAAGAGTACAGAATCACAATTTCAAAGTTAAAAGTTCTTTGATGTAAAGTGTCCTTACTTGGTTAAAAATAAATTTTATTGACTGATAATAGAATTTTGAAAGATCTTAATAAAATATTGAAATCTCAAAATGATAACAATTTTGATGAAAAAGAAATTTCTCAGATTTTGTGATACTTCATCAACTTCTCTTGTTTTGTAATATCTTCCTTAAGTATGTCTACCTTTATAATAAGAAAAACAAATTTTTCTAAGAGATTTAAGAAAAAGCTAATAGGAGACTATTAACCATTTTTTCCTATGTATGCCAACCATTGTTAGGTAACAAGAAGACCTTCTATATAAATCATGGCAAAGTCACCAAAATTAAAACTGAAAACCAAAGGAAAAGAATTCTTAAGCTAAAGTGAGAAAATAAATCAGCAAACCAAAATAAAAATGAAGAAATTTAAAGGTGGAAAGGAAAATCCAAGTTTTTGAAATACAAACTTTAACAAGAATATTTATACCAATGTTTCAAAAAAATGAGGTAAAAGAAAATAATCATGTAATCGTTCCTTCTTATGTCGAGATTCAGAAAAATTATACCTTGTAGGGTTGTAAGTGTTTTAGGCTGTAGATAGCAGTGATCATAAAATTCAGCCATAATGAAAAATTTATGTCTGATGTCAATCTTCTTGTTTCAAAGAATTATCTTAATCATTTTCTAATAAAATGAATGCTTTTAAAAAAATAGATTAAAGGTTCAAAAAATTCCTAGTGTAGTTGTTTCAATGAAGACTATCGCTGCTTCTTGAAATAAAACTAGGAGAAGAGCATAGGGCTTCCAAAATATGATTTGGATTGAAAGCTGTTATGAAGAGCTACAAAACAGATTCAAATATCAACATAAAAAAAAAACAAGACTGAAACTAAAGTAATGAAATAAAAATTAATGAAAGTGGGTACATGAATCTTACAATTAGATAACTGCATTTGATCTTACCTGAAAGATATCAGTTTCTCCAATACTAGCTGACTTCTTCCTTTAGTTGACAATAAAAATATGAAGAAGGCAAACTAACCAAAATCCTATAACCCAAAATCGTTATTTATTTTATTTAAACTAAAGGAAGTAGTAAAATGTAAAAATGGAATGCCTTGTGTTCAAGGGATTTGTAATTAAAACAAGTGCATCAGAAATGAGATTGAGAATTTGCAGTGATGAATGTTCTCAAAATATTATAAGTTTTATACAAATTCCATGATTTTATAAATTGTTCAGATTTAAGACCAAATTTAAGATAATGAAATTTAAAATAGAGAGGTATTGAATTTCATATTTAATTATGGAATTATTTAAAATTGAAATATATGAGAAATCAAAATGATTTGAATATGCTGCAAATTTGTCATTAATTTCGTTAGTATCATAGCTATTACCCAATATTGTTTTAAATTAACACAATGCTTTATCGGAAGATTTGTATTGCATGTAAAGGCATGCATTTAGAGTTTATTGCATTGAGGGTTGCAGTAGAAAATTGTTGATATGAATTCATGCGAAAAGAATATGTGTGATGAGATGGAGCGATAATACCATTGAAGAAATGTTATATTTAGGATCACGAATAGTCATGTTGCTAATTGCACATTGCACACCGCATCTTGTGATTTATATTTTGCACATTACACATTGCTCATCGCAGATTCAGAATAGTGACATGACCATGAATAAAAATGCGATGAAGCGATTGCGATATCGACAATACGATCGATGACGTGGCTTTTGGCATTATGATATGAGTATCAAAAATGCGATGAGCGATATCGATATCGGCATATCGGAATATTGGAAAAAAATCATGTTGGAAATTCCAATATGATTCTTGTGATAGTAGTGATGCGATGGATATTATAATCGGTGATGAGAAAAGAGCGAAAAGCAATGAAAAATCGGTGATTAGTAAAAAGCGATAGCGATAAGCAATTGATGATGAATTATCGCATCGCAACTTTTAAAATGAGCACACAAGGATGTGTTCAATTTTCCTCCCGATTTGCAATTGGACTTATCGCATCAGAGGTATTTTAAAATTAATCCTTGACTAATTTAATAATTTGTGATTGTGATTAGAACTTTATCACATCAGAGTTTTTTGCAAATAGATATATCAAAATGAGGTCTCTACGATTTGCGATTGTCGATTGGGTTCATCGCATCGGAAATTTTGAAATGAATGAATCGACTGTGACAGGACTCTGCCGAAATGTGATTGCGATTAGACTTCATCGCATCGGAACTTTTTAAAATTTGACCTTTTAAGCAATTATGATATGACTTTACTAATTCGCGATTGCGATCAAGTTTTTATCGCATCGGAGTTTTTTTTTTTTTTAAATGGAAGAATTAACCTTATGCCTAATGTGACATGTGTGTTTGTGATCTGATCTATCACATCAGAAATTTTGTGATGAAAAACAAACTTTTAAATTTATTCCAATGAGATATGTGATTTGGTATTTTATGGAAGATTGAATGAGGTAACACATCGGAGGTCTTGCATCAAAAATCAAGTTGAAACATTTCAGACATGAATCTTGAGATACTGTTTTAAATTTCAATTGGGTTTTCTAATGAATGAAAGTAAAGTTAAAGAATGCTCAAATTCTAATGAATCCCGAAATAAAATTTCCCTGAGCCTATTGCAAATTTGAAATGGGTTTGCTGCTTACTTCAAGTTTTTGAAAACAATTGAAAACCTGCAAATGAAACAGAAAAAGAATCAAAAATAAACTAAGGAAAAGAGAAACTATTAATAAATGAAAATGAACATGTAAATGCATACCTGGAAGGAAATTGTCTATGGATTTTACCTTATGAATCTTACAATTATTCCTTTGATTTATCAAAATTCTAACTTTGTTCAAACTCATCTCTTATTTATTCTAAATCAGAGTGTGCAATCAGCCTAAATAAAATCTGTTTACTCATGTTCAGGAAATATGAAACTCATAAAATTCACCAGAAATATATGTGAAAATAGGCTTCCCTTTGAATTGCAACAGCAATTTATTTCCTCTGCTCATTCCGAATTAACTTGAGAAAAAATTGTATTGTTATAGAGACTATTTAATAATGCTTTTGACAAATAAATATGATGCATATTGTAGCATCAGATAATAAACTAAATATCAGGATGGGATAAAGCCACTAATTATGGAAAAATATCAACACAGATTTAAATTTATGCACACAGCAAAATGGACATCCTTAAAGTAATTTTAACAAATTTCGAAGAAGATAATATGAACTTCATGTGATTACAACAAGAATTTAGACTGACTAATAATGATTAAATTGGCATTAGGCTTATAATAGATAGTCATACATTTCATGGAATAGTGAGATCATGAAGTTTTATATCCTCAAAACCTTTAACAAATAAATTTTTAGGAGAAAATCATATGAAGACATTTCAAAATAGATAAAAGTGGCTTTGAGGCGATTGTGCCAAGTGCAACTTCAATTGAATTTAGTCAAGATGTTATTCAAAATAGGCAGAGTAGAGATATTGCTGAAATAAATTTTGATTTAAAAAATGGGAAGCAAGAATTAGAATTTTTCTGATAAGAGGCAAATATTTCCTTGAAAATGTATATGATATGAGTAGGGTTGATTGCTCATTTTATTTTTATCTGCAGAAATATTAAGAATAAATTAAGTACATAAAACAAACTAACTAAATTAATTCTACTTCTATTCTAACCATATACATGAAAATGACTAGGTATAGTCATATTTCCAGTGTAACCATTCTCTTATTTTAATTCCTGCATATATGTGCAGTTCAAATGTTAGTAACAGAAACACAAATCTAAAAAAAAAAAAATCTGTAAGTAGAATGTACATTTATTGTTAACATCTTATTTACAATCTCCTGCTTTTGAAATGTCTTTTGCAACTGAATTCCAATTGGATCATAAAATTATGGATGGGTTTCCATTAATGATTGGAAACTGTTTAAAAGAGGAGATGATAGGCCAAATTGTGGTTATGAGCTTTTAATTTGAAAGGCCTAAAAAAAAATTTTAGTGTTATGTGTAAGTGTTAAACTATTAACAATTTTCCATGAAGGAAAAATTTCCAAACAATTTTCAAATGAGTTAATGAAAAGTGTATGGAAATCTGTCAAATAATATGGAAAATTATCAATTGGATTAGATTGCTAGCCAAATTGTAAAAATACATTCTCTTGTTGACACTCCCTTTGGGAAAATAGAGGCTTTTGATAAAACATTAGCTTTGATTGAAATTGAAATATTAATAGCTTTTGATGTTCATGATTATAATATGAAACTTCAATTTCCCAATAGGGCAATGCATCAATTGAGTGTTCATTTTTAAAGTGCTCAATATGCCAGCGTAGAGTGTCAAAAATTTGAAAAATAAAATCACAAAACAAATATAAATTTGAACAAAATAAATATGAAAGAAAAAATAAAATGAAATCCTTATTGGTACAACTAATGTTGCAACACAATTGGGATTGTTTTGAAATAATTTCTCTTTTACAAGGATTGGCAAGAATAATGGAATTTGAATAATTGTCAAGTCGAACTTGTGAATTAGAAAGAGAATTATGATTATGAGCAGGAATGGGAGTTTGATCATGATATGAATCATAATTTGGAATGTTTTCTTGAATGGTGAAATCGTGAAGATAATTTACTACTCCAAAATGAGGATTGGTTGGAATAATTTCTAAATTGAAATGTTCCTCATTCTCAGATGTTATTTGAATTTTATCATGAGGATACTCTTGAGAAGAACAAAAATCAACATCCTTGATGTCAGAATAATTATCATAAATGACTTCACAATATTCTTTAGAATTCCCTTCGATCCCGTCCAATACATCAAAACAAGAAGGAATAAAAAATTCATATTCATTAATGGCAAAATAATGATCATTTATTGTTTCTCTATCTTGATATAAATTTATTGGTAATCCATTTAGATCATCCTCTTTATTTTCTGAAATATCATTAATACCAAGAGGGGAGAAATTACCAACATTAAAAATATCAGGATAAAGGGAAAAATGAGAATCAGAAATAATGAATTCAAAATTTTCTTTGTTTGAGAACTCTCGTACATCATGCTCACTATAAATTTCAGATTCTAGATCATTCATTTGTGTATCCACGCTTTCTTGAAGAATTTTGCTTTGATTTTCTAAATGTGGCATTTGCTTATCATGAAAAAATTCAGAAATTTGTACAGCAACTTGTGTTTTATTATTCACTTTAATTGATGCTTGCACGTGTTGATTTGTGATCTGATTTTCTGAATTTGATGTAGAGGAATTTTCAAATTTCAAAGCAGCTTTTTCTCCAAAATTAATGCTATTGTCTTCTTGTATTTGGATAGAAATTTTTTTAAAGATTTGTGAGACCACTTCATCATAATTTATTTACACATCGATATTGGAATTCTCATTTATGTCAGAAGGGGATGGAACAAAGCATAAACTAATTTCATATGGATTGGGAATGGGAGGAAGAGAGAAAATATATTCAAACCAATCTAGTGATTCTTATTTCGTAGGTTTATCTTCAACTTTAAATCTTAAACAATTCAAATGAAATCGAATATTAAAATATCTATCAGACTCATTTTCAAATCTTCATAGATATTCAATTTCATCGCATACATGTTCATAATCGTATCCATCAAATTTACAAATGAAAAGTGTAACAAATTGATCCCATCTGTGAATTGAGGCAACCAGAAGAGTTCTACACCAGTTTCTAGTTTTTTCCCCAAATGTGAGAGTAAAAATTCTGTATAAAATGCCTTCATCAATTCCTTGAAAATCATAATTTGAAACATTTTGAATAAATTGAAAGACATGATTAAAAGCAAAAGAATTTTTCTTACCATCAAATTTTACCTGAGACAAAAGTCTTACCACTTCGGGTGGAGTATTGGAAGATGCACGTCCATATATACAACTACAAATTGGAAGTTTTAAAGGAGCCATTTGTAATAAAAATGAGATGTTAGAATTGAAAAGACTCCAATAGACAACAATTTTCAGGCCCTCCTTCTAGCGCCAAAAATGTTAAAGCCTCAAAAATCGCTGCAACAACATTTTTGGCGGATAACCACTTGGTCCGGACCTTAATACAGCTCCTTTTCCATTTATGATAGTGGCTCTAACTGGTTAAACTAGGTCTAGTTACATTTTCCCTATTGCTATTGGTTTATGATATATCTTTAACTACCAATAGACAGGGATATCAGATCGATTCTTCTTGCTGATTAGGCAAGAGAATGACCCTTAAGCTAATTTGAGTTTAGCCAAACCACAACTAATATTTTTCCTCTTTGAGAAGAGTTCTTAAAAGAATGTAGAAATTAATCTAAATGCAAACTTATTCTATAATGCAAGCAAAAGAAACTAATCTAAATCCTATCTCAATTAGGTATATGAAAATCTAACCCAACTAAGAGCAAGATAATTAAATAATGAGGATTAAAATATGTCTGGATTTTAATTAATGTAAAACCAACGAAGAAATTCAATTAGCTCACATTTGTGAATACCAAAACACATTCTATTGAGACCATTTGACTAAAATAATAAATCAACAACACTCCGGAAGAAATTCACGAAAATGATATTGATTGACAAATCAGTCAAGCCAATAATTAAACAATAATATGTGAAAGAAATTCACAACACATTACTATTTAATAAATCAATTTTATAAGACAAATTTATAAGTAATGGTTACTCAGAAATCAAAGTGTAATTCATAAGAGCAGAGATACATAACAACTGGAGACAAATTATCCATATCAACAGAAATGCCAAAACATGAATAAAATGAAACAAAAATTTTATTAACATAAAAATGAAACTGGTATTTGATACAGAAATGCCAAAAATACTAGTTAATTGAATCTTCTTCTCTGATCCTAGTCTCTAACAATGCTTTACATTACTTGAATTTCTGTTTTCAAGATTAGAGCTACAAAAATGCAAACTCTACCCATCATGCATAATTCAAGACATAAAGAAAAATCCCTCATTAATATTCAGATCTGAAATTTTCTCTCCTCCCCATCTACAACTGTTAGTATGAATCTTTCGTCGGAAAAAGACCACTTTAGCTACGCATAACAAATAGCCCTAACATCAATTATGGCTGCCAATATCTTTAAATCTACATTTAGTTGATCCAAATAAAGCTGCAAAAATCGAGATCTATGCATAAAAAGACATTAAGCAGTGAAAATGAAATGTTGTTCCATGCATCCAATAGATAAGACAAGAACGATATATTTGAAAGAATTTTTATATTAAAGGGGCACCTGAGAGGAAAACAAGAAAGGTGTTTCCAATTCTCCTCAATTGGATGGGTTTTTGAAGGTCCTCATCATTTCAGATCTAAAACTTCTCTCTCTTGTTGGTGTAGAAACCCAGACAAACATAGAACTCAAAGGGGGCTCACAAAGTAAATAATAGAGAATGTGACAATGATAATGGCTCAAAGTCAGACCAAGAGTATAGATCCAAAGTGATCTAATGTGCAATGAAAGGTGAAAAATGAATGGGAAAACCCTTCTATTTATAAAAAAATATTAGGGTCTTTTAGAACTTGGTGCATGAATAAAATATTATTAATCAAATTCTAGAACCACCTTTTAGGAATATTTTATTATATTTATTGGACGGAAAAGGATTTTTGACTTGGGTCAAATCTTTTATTTATAAATAATAAATAAATAAATGATTTATTTACTATTTTAAGGAAATGGTCGAAATATAATTAAATAAATAATGATTTATTTAATTATTTATAAATGATTTAGTCAAATTTAACTAGGAATATTATTTAAATAAGGATTAAATAACTTATTCCTAGGAAATAATCAAATAAATAAGGATTTATTTAATTGATTTCCTTGTTTTAAGGTTAAATATGACTAGGTGTAATAGGTGTATTAAATTGATGTTTAACTAATTATTCCTTGAGGAAATATATTTCAAATATGGATTTTTATTATTTCCTTTTGGGATTTCCTGTTTTTTTTAGACCATAAATAACTTAATAAAGGTGTTTTACTAAGTTATTTCACATAGTGAAAACAATTTTACATTGTAGGTGGACTTGCATAGGTATTATGGGTTCATCTAATAATAATAGGTTAGATGACCAAAAAAATGGTGTAACAGATTGCCCCCCAACGTACGAGTGTTAGGAGCAAATCGTATGACCGAAGCACGTTGTAAGAACTCAATCACTAGATATCAAAAGGGAAGGGAGAGAGAGAAGTGTAATGTTGTCTGATGTGCTAAAGGACTAGACCTTGAGGAGATGAGACTTATAGGTGCAAGAAGTCTCTAGTTTATGAAGTGGCACCTGTGCTAAAGGCGGTGGGGGAGGCATACTTATGCCCGCCGAGACAAAGTACAAAAGAATAGTGTGTCCAGTAAACAAGGAACCGAACTATAAAGTACATGCTGGCCTAAACACGAGCCAGATAAAAGATAGAAGAATGAATCCCACATACATGTTGTGCCTGGGATAAAAGCCAGGACTTATACAATAATATCTGAGTATATGAGATACAAATAAAACCCAAATGCCCCCTATAAATGGGGAAGGGATCAGAAAATCCGATTGATACATGCAAATCAAAGAGGCATTGCAAGCGGCTAAGGCTGACATCATCAAATGTAAGGAGCTGCATCAAAGGATGAAATGAAGAGGTCATCCAGGCATGTGGGGGTCTACCTGCAGGGCCACCCCCTCATGAGGGTTGAGACATCTCACACACACCCGGTAATCACCAATAGCTGCTACTGCATCACTGGACCATCAAGTATACAGATCTCAATCACGCTGAAAGGAGATGGGGCTGAGAAACAATCATGTCAAAGGGTAATGAGAAATCCCTTTGCCTGATCCGAGGCACCGAATAAGTGTAGGAGTTGGAACCAAGGTACAGCGCCCTCTAGACCTATCTTCTAGAGTGAATGAGTTGATGTCAACAAAAGGAGGTCTGCCATAGGTGAGGCAATAAGGGATCCCCAACTAAGGCACGAGAGAAAATAGTAGAGCGACTAATAGACAGACACCAATGATGATGATGAAATGGGGGATACTGAGTAGCGAATGGACGACTTCCCTTGTTAGAGCATAAAGGGCATAAATGACTTGGCAGCGATTGACACAATATCATGAGGGATAGGGGACAATGGGACTGAAGGCCATAATGTGCGACACGAGAGAGGGACCAAGCAATGAAGGATGGAGGACTATAGCAAGATACAAAGGGACTCGGGATAGACTCCATGAATCCAATGATGACTCAACTCGGATGCTCTAAACAAGGGCGACTCAATGGTGCTGCCACACAGTAAAGGTCCAATGGGGGACCATAAAAGAATGAGTACAATAGGGTATCTCATGATGAAAATCAACACGAATAAGGACAAGTAAGGATGAAAAGTGGTGCCCCAAGTACGAGTGTTGTAAGTGAGGAAATTCGATTTGGAGGAGAGGTGAATAGACCCTTTTTGGACAAAATGTGTCGTGGTGAAGTATCAAAACATGAAAAACTAATAGATACCCATTTGAGTGCTCGGTGAGAGCTTTCCAACGGTGTAGACGGTGTGTCAAACGGGGCTACCGTTTGGTCACAACAGGCGAAAGAAAAAGCAGGGGTTTCTCTTCTAATCAGGCATTTTCCCTCCAAATGCATTCATTTGCTTGTGTAGCTATGGTGAATGTGGAGAGGAGATAAGGCCCTAAATCTTGTGGCGATCGTAGCAGACAAACTGACCATTGGAATCGAGATTCTTCAGTTGTAGGTAAGAGGCCTAATCCTACTCTTTGTTTTTGATGGATTAAAAGTTCAAATTAGGGTCCCAAATCTTAGGAACAGCCCCTCCCTCATATTTACAGCCGGGTCGCACTTTTTGGGCCAAAAACTACGACCTGGGAAGTAGGTTTTGGCCTAAAAAGTGCGACCTGTCCCAGGGGTTGGCCAAAAAGTGTGACCTGTTAGATGAAGGTGATTTCAATGCTGTTGTGGGTAGAGAGTCAGGTTTTATATAATTGAAGGAAATTTTTTCGATCTGTACTGACAAAGATGATGTGTTTGTGCAGAGATGGAAGATATATGGATCAATTGGAGAGAGAGAGACCTGGGTACATTACGGTCAGAAATCCAAGCGGATCAGGGTGTCCGTTGTACATTGGCCAGGTTTGGGGTTCTGAAATTTGTGGAGAACCCTCTGATGAGAGCTGGGGAGCCCTTATTGGCCCAGATTGTCAGTTATTGGGATCCAGATCATGAGGTATTTATAGTACAGGGGCATAGGATTGAGCTGACAATCCAGAATCTATATTTCCTGACTGGACTCCCACCATTAGGGATGGTGGGAAATACACAACTAGTGTTACCACGGGGGCGTAACATTATGGAGTTCGTAGAGCGACATTGTCGACCAGATGTCCGAGTTAAAGGGACTCGGATATCGACTGGGGATCTAGAGAGGTTGGAGACCCATTCAGTGGCGGTAGCAGTGTTGCAGATTCTGGGCAACCAGGCGCTCCATCACATCACTGAGGGCAGATGATGATTGTAGAAAGTGTCATGAGTGGGACCTACTATGGGTGGGCCCAGATGATGTTGGTGTCATTGAAAGGACAACTATCGCTTTGCAAGCGGCAAGTGAACCATGATTGTGCCTATGGGACGGTATTGTGCTCCTTCTTTTTTGAGAAGATCCTGACCTTGCGACCTCATGTACAACTACCTAATAGGGGTGCGAGAGAACCCATGATGCGTTGGTGGGGGCGACTACTGTGCAGAGGAGGAGGAGGGGCAGTCAGACGGGTGTTCTGACCAGAGTTCTTTGCCCATTGGGATCAGATGTCATTGTACATAGACAACTATCCCTATAGTGGGATGAGTTATTGGGGAGATTCAAACTTGCCGCTTCCGCCTGGTCGAGTATGGGGGCCCGATGGTAAGTGAAAAGTAACTAATATTTTACGGGCATGTGAAAGTTTGTGAATAGGATTTATGGTACTGATCCTTATACTTTTGGTATGCAGATATAGCTCCAGTGAAACCGACCGGATATATGGGACGACCTGTAGTAGGAGGAACTACAGGTGCGAGTCGATCGAGAACGACACAAAATGAGGATATGGCCGCTCTTTTGGAGGAAATCTGTCGTAGATGTGAGGGGCTGTTGATCGGTGTTTTAGGGCGGGGCTGGAAAGACTTGGATGACCAATACATAGAGCTATATATTGGGCTACCCTCGGAATGGCGAGGTGTCATGTGGCGCATGGCGATGGCTGGTCAGACTGTGCGTGATCTACGAGCTGCGAGAGCAAAGCCATTGGCTCGGGATCCTCCAGAGAGTGATTAGATGTAGGGCATGTGGTGCCCCCTAGTGTATATGTAGGGGCAAGTGGTGCCCCCCAGTTTTGAGTTTTGTTGTTTGTAACATGCTATGGGCATGTCATATGTATCAGAGTAGATGGAATCTAAAAACATGTTATATGATATGTATTATGCATATGTATTATGTTGATGATTTGAAATGTTATGGTCTTGTGTGTGATAAATGCCAGTATAGAACATGGTTTGCAATGTTATCTATGTAGTGATTTTGTGCTCTAGGTACATGGTTGAAAGTAATGAATCTAAATGCACGTATCAAAGTTTCACACGTAAATATCGTCTAAATAGGATAGGGTTATGCACACGATAGACACCATTGAGTTTCAAGACAAGAAGCAGGGAATCTAAATGAACGTGTATATGGAGGATGCGATGAGAAAGGGCATCGGCTAAAAGGCCATGTACTACATCGTATTCGGCCTGATTATTGGTGGCATTACCAATGCAGACCCCAATAGAAATAACGAGGGTATGTGAAGGGGTAAAGATGGCCCAAGCTTCCGAGGCGAGATTCCGGGAATAGCGACTTGCTCCATCGGCATAGCCAATATAATGTGGGGACTGGAGGTCCTGCGAAAAAGTGTCACAAGACAAGAAAAGGGAGGAGGAAGAATAAGGATGGCAGTGTGAGTGTAGGGTAGACATCGAACGATAACTATGGGAGGGAGTAGTCTGGGTAGGATGGCTAGGCCTCATAGACCGACTAGAGGGTGATGTATGAGGGCTATGGGAGGAATAGCTTGAGCTCATGCTATGGAGAACATCATAGATACAGATGGTATCATCTTGGTTATGTGTGGGAAGGAAAAGGTCAAGTAAGCCACATGATGCTGCAAAGCTACCTAAATCATGTTAAAATTGGACAACTAGGTCCAAACTCCGGGTTGTGCTGCTCAGATGACGATCGCAATACTTTTATTGGATTCCTCTCTCGGAGAGGTGAAAGTTGATCTAAAGATCATCTCGATCAGATGAGCAGAACATGTACTTTGAATTTATTCCACTTATGTGCTAGGTCGGCCTAGAATAAAGTATTGACTTAAATGTCTTAAAGGATGTGTCACACACCCCCAAATATTCCTATATATTGGATAGACTTAGAGTTCATTTGACACACATTGGTGTGGAGGAATTCTCTCTCTCTTGATGGAATTGGAGCTGCGTATTATTTGTTTGGGTTGTTCTAGGGTTATGTGTGATACGCTTGGCTATAAGACCTATTGGAGACTTTGCTGGTAGAAGCATCCTACTGATCGCCGTAACGCCACCATTTCTTATCTCTATTTTGGCTTGTCTTCTATCGATCTATTAGTATGTTCTATATTCTTTAGTATTGTGCCCTACTCTGAAATGGCATAGAACATGTTCAGAAATTAACATGGTATCAGAGCCTAAGGAGAAGACAATGCCCAAATAACGAGGCTAAACAAGGAGACTTGGAACGGCGTGAGAAATACGCCTAGACGATGGGAGACGGTACATGAAATTGACGTATTATTTAGGCATGTTTTTGGGCTTAATAAGATCTGGTTAAAGGCTAGTTTCAAGTTCGGTTAGCAGCTAGGAAAGGTTCAAGACAACATGGAAGAAAGTTCGCTTCAAAGGTCTGAATGGAGGCCAAATTGTAAAAATTTGTTTGAAGGATGAGGTTGAATTGCTCCACGCTTAATAATTTAATTGCATTATATTATTAGTATTTTGATTCATGCGGAGTCTCAGGGACCTGGCGAAAACAATATTGACTAAATGTATATGTCTGAAGCATTTTAAAGCCGGGTCTTATACGAAGAATGAGAAATCTAAACGGCCTGTATTTATTTATTGAGCACAAAGATCGCTTTGTTATCCATTGATCTGAGTTCGTGGGCGTTCAAGGATCCTGCAAATGGATCAGAAGGTGTTCCATAAATCGATTTCTTTGGAACAAGTAGCCGTCGCAAAAAGGAATCGATCGAATTCTAAGAGTTTTCGACAATGGAATTCCCGATTTACGGAGTTTTTGTGGAGTCTTTTAACCGAGAGCCGGATGTGTACGGCTATGAGCGTATATTCGGGGTTTCGAGGAATTTTGGCTTGAAATTAGCGTGGATTAGGGTTCACGGCAGTGGATTGGGTTGGCAATAATTTATGATGTTCTGCGTATTATCCAACATCGTGGTCGACGATGGCTCCTCGACGGTCGTGGTCGTTGCCGGAGTGTAGTCGTGGTCTTGAAGCAATTCATGAATTATTGAACGTAAATATGTGCACAAATCTATGCAAACAGGGTTAAAAGCAGTGGATAGCCTGGTCCCTATAGGCCGTGGTCAACGAGAACTGATAATCGAGGACCGTCAAACTAAAAAAAAACTGCTATAGCTATTGATATCATATTGAACCAGAAGCGAATGAACTCAAAGTCAAACGCTGATAGTGATAAATTGTATTGCGTCTATGTTTTTGGACAGAAACTCTCGACCGTGGCACAATTGGTTCAAATTATATCGAAAGCAGATGCTTTGGAATATTCCATTGTCGTAGCCGCCATCGTTTCGGATCCTGCTCCTCTGCAATTTTTGGCCCCATATTCCGGGTGTGCTATGGGAGAATATATCCGCGATAATGGAATGCATGCATTAATAATCTGTGATGATCTTTGTAAACAGGCGGTGGCACATCGACAAATTTCATTATTGCTACGCCGACCACCAGGCTGTGAGACTTTCCCAGCGGATGTTTTCTATTTACATTCCCGTCTATTAGAAAGAGCCGTCGAATTTTTTTTTTTATATAACTGTTGACGCTGTGGACCCTATATCGTGGATTTAAGGAAGACACAATTAAATTTAAGGTTTTCGCTGCAACTGTAGGGTGCCGCTGCATCTGTAGGGTGCCCTTTAGAAAGAAGTCTGGGTAGTGTTGGAAGTCTCAGATTGGAAAGAAACCAGTTTCAAGTTTACCCTCATCTGTGGGTACATCAATTTAAAAGAATGAGTGTCTGAGCCGCCGCAGTCATCTTCACCATATTTAGAGAACGGCACATAAGCCATACAGGTGGAAGATGATGGAGGAATTGAGGAAGCCAAAGAAATGGAGCCTCCTCTCGCAGCTCTGCGACACATGTTCACATGAGGAAGTGTTTCATGAGTTTACAAAGCACGCTCTGCATATTATGTATATAGCAGCAGCTGTTTTGTTGCTGGTTGGATTGAGGTCTCGTGTTGGATTCTTACTGGAGAGAGACAGACAGCAGTCATTAGGTCCAAATATGTCCAAGTATTGCTGAATCAGGACATGAGCTTTTTTTTATCGTATGCAAGCAGCCATGAAGACATTTGCTGTAAATAAGTGTTAGTGGTTACATATATCACCGATTGTTGGGACATGAAGAGGCCGAGTGCAGGAGGCCTGAGACAGTTTTGGTGGCAATATATATTGTAACTATGAGCAGATGGTCATACCTTCTTCTAATGGGGTCACTTTGATGAACAAAGGAACACATATATTGATGACTTGAGGGGCAGTGCCGTGCCTCATTGAACAATATTATGATATTGTTGTCTAGAGACAGTGGTTGTGAACCAGCATATAAATGAACTCAATCTATTAGCAGTAACCTTAAAAGGTGCCTTGTCCAGTTTTTATCCTATTGGATGATTGAGGCTGGAACATTGATGAGCAGGAGTACCTTTATGACTGTGCTGGATCTGCATGGACTGACATGGAGAAATTAAATTACGTGTTTTAACATATGTATGATCGGTTCCTAGATGCGACGAATCAAGGAGAAAAATCGCGGGGAAATGAGATCTACTTCGGTCTTAGGCAGTCAATAAATGAAAACGGTTGGATGAGATGGCAGAGATGTTGTAGATAGACACCTCCAAGTGCATAAAGGCGAGATTGGATCCTTAGCTCGGTAAAGATAAATATTTAGAGGGTTAGTTGAGGAAGCTACAGCGGATCTCCACAAAACATCAAGATCTCCACAAAACATCAGGTAATTGCTGTAAGCTTGAAATCTTCAGTACTGTTAATGATGAAGAAAACAATGATGCAAGTTTAGAAGGTATCTCTGTAACTGCTATTTTGAGGAGCTAAATCTGTGAGTCTATGTCACTGTCATTATGACAGTGACATAGACATACACCCATGTCTACGAGATTCATAATAACAGTAAGCTTGTGACAGTATCAACTTGAAGTGTGAACTGGGAAATTCTTTGCAGCCTTCAGCCACGTTGTTGGAGTCTTGAACCATGATCAACAAAGCCTGTTTGGATGGATTTGACTATGGGAGAATAAGACCCCTTTTGAAGTTGGTGTCTAGGATGCCCTCATTTAAAATAGATGTCTTCTCTCTCGAGAGAAGCTGACATTAAGAGGGAGATACATCTGCATATGCTCCTGAGCGAATATCATTGCTGAACGAAAGAAGATCCCCATGGCTCAAAGACATATGGCTTCGGAAGTGCACACGGAAGAAATCAGAAGCCATATAAATACCAGGGTATCTAGCAACCATGAGTACTATTGAAGCTTGGATCCTTTGAGGAAGTCGTAAAGCATCAAGTCTGGAAGGATGCTATGCACGAAGAGTATGAGTCCATTATGGAGAATGATGTCTAGGATGTGGTTCCAAGACCATAGGACAAAGCAGTTGTCACCTTGAGATGGCTCTACAAGATCAAGCATGGATCTGATGGAATTGCTGAAAATTTCAAGGCAAGATTCATTTCCCATGGCTTCTCTCAAAATGAAGGCATATATTATGATGACATATTTGCACCTGTGGCCCGATACACCACCATTCAATCTATTATAGCACTTGCTGCTACACAAGGATGGAGTCTTCATCAGATGATGTGAAGACCACTTTTCTGCATGGTGCGATAAAGGAAGAGATATATGTGGAGCAACCTCTGGGGTTGGAAGTCTAAGATCGGGACACCCATGTCTGCGGGTTGAACAAATCCCTCTATGGGCTAAAACAAGCACCCTGACCTTGGTACGAGAGGATAGATAGCTACCTGATGAAGCTAGGCTTCACTCTTAGTATTGCTGATCTGAACCTTCACTACAAGGTTAATAGAGAGAAGCCTCTCACTCTGGTGTTGTATGTGGATGACCTCTTCCTGACAGGTGCTGACCCTCTCATTCATCAGTGCAAGAGGGAGCTCGCTCCTGAGTTTGAGATGATGGACCTAGGACGAATGTCTAGGCCTGAAGGTCTAGCAGAGACATGGCAATATTTTCCTTTCTCAAGGAAAATACATTATGAAGTTTCTGGTATGATGGATTATAAGTCCATGGAACTCAACTTTAAGAATTTGAGTAGCAGCGTTGCTGGGCCCATCCTACTGAGTATCGTCAACTCATAGGGACCCTGATGTTCTTAGTGAACACCTCTTCAGACGTATGTTGTGCAGTGAACACTTTGAGTCAACACATGGTTGATCATAACATTCACTGGGTTGGTACCAAGAAACTCTTGAGATATCTCTTAGGCATGATAGGCCATGGGCTGAGATACACTACCTGGAGTATGATACTCCATGGATATACTGATTCCATTTGGTCTGGTAGTGTGGTGGATCACAAGAGCACATCTGGATGCTACTTCACATGTAGATCTGCTTCAGGCAGGAATCTAAAGTCGGTAGCCTTGAGCACCGCTGAGGCCGAATAAATTGTAACATGTATGACCTGTTGTGAAGCCACTTGGTTGCGAAGGCTCTTCTGTGAGCTGTTCGAGCATGTGCTAGATGCCACCGTTATCCTTTGTGATAACCAGAGGGGGATTCATTTGTTATATAATCTTGGGTTCCATGATTGATCCAAGCATGTTGATGGATGGTACCACTTTATCTGGGATATGGTACAGTGAGGCGCCGTAAGGCTCGATCATATAGGAACTGATGAGCAGGTCGCGAATATTCTCACAATGCCCTTGGGGAAGGTCATGTTCACAACCTTCTATGAGAATCTTGGTATCGTGGAACAACCCTATTCGAAGTCTGTTGGACGATGACTGCAGGAGCTCAAAGGGGGTTTGGGGATAGCTTCTCGGAGCTATAAACACTTATGGTGCTTCTACTTACCCGTTTGATTATTGATTTGGTTCACCTCTCATTTATCGTACCTTTTATTATGCATCTACCCATTGAGTTCGGGGCTCATGGGAAGTACCTCTCATTTGGCCAATGAGATGGGAAAGGCTAGAGACTAGTAGCAAAGACGTGGACGCACTCAGGCAGCTCGTACTCTCTATCTAGGATGGCATGGTCCAACCACTTGATATGGGATCAAGTATAGTGAGGTTTCGGACCTCCAATTGACTTTGGGTCAGGTAAAACAACTTCGGGTTACTATGAGACTCTTTGAGTCTGATAGAGGTTTTGGACCTCCACGACCCAGGGTCGGATGAACCAACTACGGACTGGTTGGAGACCTACTGTGAGAACTATAGAGGTTTCGGACCTGCGAGGCAGATATAGGCCGGGTATGATGTCTTTGCGACTGACACACTTCTGTTCTGAAATAAAGAGGCCAGTAAAGCAAGTTACGGCGGGATGACGCACGATGTTTGGATTGCACTAGTGGATGGAGTTCTCCCTAGTTGAGAGGGAGTGTTAAAATTGGACAACTAGGTCCAAACTCCGGGTTATGCTGCTCAGATGACGATCGCAATATTTTTATTGGATTCCTCTCTCGAAGAGGTGTAAGATTGATCTAAAGATCATCTCGATCAGATGAGCAGAACATGTACTTTGAATTTATTCCACTTATGTGCTGGGTTGGCCTGGAATAAAATATTGACTTAAATGTCTTAAAGGACGTATCACACACCCCCAAAGATTCCTATATATTGGAAATACTTGGAGTTCATTTGACACACATTGTTGTGGAGGAATTCTCTCTCTCCTGATGGCGTTGGAGCTGCATATTCTTTGTTTGGGTTGTTCTGGGGTTATGTGTGACACACTTGGCTGTATGACCTATTGGAGACTTTGCTGGTAGAAGCATCCTGCTGATCATCGTAATGCCACCATTTCTAATCTCTATTTTTTGCTTGTCTTCTATCGATCTATTAGTATGTTTTATCTTCTTCAGTGTTGTTCCCTAATCTGAAATGGCATAGAACATGTTCAGAAATTAACAAATCATCAGCATGGGAAGAAAGGCTCACATACGGATCGTCATGGGGGATGATAGAAGAACAAGTAAAAAGATGGTCAAAGGATGTGGAGCCCAAGAATGTTGCTGAAGGGGAATCAAGAAAAACAGACAGAGTGGATTTAGAAGGAATGTACTCCGAGGATCGTAGGGATGATGATAGGTATAGGAGGGAGGCAGCAAGTTCTAACATCTCAACATCAGGGGGAGGAATGCCAATGGTAGGAAGGGGATCCTCTAGTTGGCCTGACGCATACTGCACGAGGATGGGAGAGGCAGATTGATTTTGTTCAACCTCGTACTCGCGAATGACCTCTAAAGAGGCATGATAATGCGTGAGGTTAGGAAAATGGTGAGAATAATGGCCATGGACACCACACAGGGCACATGGTTTGTTGGTGTGAAGAGTCTTTGGGTTCTTGGCTGCGGATGACGAGGGACCGTAGACTCAGGGAACGTGACTTTAACCATGGGTTTGATGCGGAGCAACTCAGGACAAGTATGGGTGGCATGACCGACACCATCACACAAGGCACAAGGCTTGGCGGGTGGACGAGGGCTAGGGTCAGTCGGGGTGGCCTTGTCTTTGGATGCCCCCTTGCGAGCTTTGCATTTCTTTCCAGTAGCTGTCACAACAGGAGAAGGATCTTATGGAGGTGCTAATGCCACTGTAGCGATGGAAGAAGCTAAGGGGATCGGTTGAACCGGTGTCAAAGCAAGGTATGGTTTGGAGTGACCTGGTGGGGTCTCAGCTGGAGGAGTAAGGTACCAGACAGGTACTCCCAGGGTCAAATTAGGGAGGGAGAGGGTTGCCATGATGGGGACCGAATAAACTCTAGGAGGGGGAGCAAGGAAAGGTATCTGACCAGCAGGGTAATGGCCAGGAGGGATGGCTCCCATATGGTTGAGACCTTTGGGAACCGACCCAGGAGGGTAGGGAGACTCATGAGTGCTAGGTGGAAGGGAAGGTCCAGGCAGAAAATGTTTGGCCAGCTGAGGCAAAGGGATAGGAGTGGGTTGCGGCGGGCGAGGTTGAGGTTGCTAACTAGCAGAAGCGGGCCGCTTAAGGTCAACCCGAGATGATTGCATCATGCAAAAATTTGCTAAGATGGGATCAAAGACAGGAGGAGGGGGAGGATCCAGGAAGGTTCCAAGAAAGGAGGAGTCTTTGTAGACGTCGGGGGAAACACTGGTCAAAGAATCGATGGTTTTCTTATTGGTGACAGAAGAGATGGTGGACTCAGGGGAGGTCTAATATTTTGGTTCATGATATGTCAACTGGTTGATGGTGAAAATCTCTCCATTATGAGGGAAAAACATCTTGCGGTGGACCACGCATGGGACAGCAGACATGGAATAGGTGTAGCTATGCCCCAAAATAATGTTATAGTCAAGAGGGGCGTCGATAACTTCAAAGTCAACGCAAACAGTCTTGCCCGCAAGGGTGATAGGACAGTTACGAAATAGTCCAATGGGTTGGGAGGCATGGCCATCCCATGCACGAAGGGTGATTGTGGAAGGGGCCAGCTCAGGAGATCTGAGTTGTTTTCAAACTGAAGAAGACATCACAGATGTAGATGCCCCCTCATCAATAATACATCGAGCGAGGTTGGCATTTCAGATTTTGACTGGGATTTGGAAAGCAACAGAAGTAGGAAGGGGGGGATGGTTTAACTGATATGCATAAAAACAATCAATTGGTCATCAGCAGGATCTACAGCACCCATGGCAGCTAGTAAAGCCTTATTTTGAGAAGGACATGACTCGAGGAGTTCCAGTGTTGAAATGGCAGCAAGAGATTGTGCTAGATCATCTATTATGCTATATGAATGGGCAGCTCGACCAGAGGCATCATTTCGACATAATGGGCCCTTAGGAATCTTGGTATGAACCTCAGCTTTGGGCTGAGGGATTTGCAAGGGACCATTTGGTGTCGACAAAGGCTCTGTAGGACTTGAATATGGGGACTCGGGGACAGATGGAGCGAGAGGCATGGAGTACTGGCGAGACCGAGTTTGAAGGTTAAGGTCGATGGTGAGAGGTTGGTCAGAAGACATCATGAGAATCTGGTAATCGGAGGAACCAGAAGGGGAAGGTTGAGCGGTTACCGGGGCATGAGGAGGTTGAGTAGCCATGAATCCTTGTTGAGGGAAAGGATTGGTAAACATGGCTGCTTGAGAAGTAGCCGTATTGGGGGGAACAGTAGGAGAGGTATGTTGTCCCCACAATGTAGCTTGAGACTCCCACATCTGCCGCATCTGTGGTAATAGGGGACAATCATGAGTGTAATGACCATAAACATCGCAACACGAACAAGGCTTATTGGGGCGAAGAGGCCTGTCTGGCTTGGGCTGAGAGCCCTGTGGCTGGTTAGCAGTGCTAGAATTAATACTTTGAGGATTGGATCCATGATTACCAGGGGCAGATTTATTTTGATTGCCTTTCTGATTTCTTTGAGAAGAAGGAGGATTAGTCGCACCCTGCTGTGCAAATACTTTCCCTGGAGGGGGTAGTAGTTGTTGTTGCAAGGGTTGAGAAGGCAAGGGAGTCGGAGGTCCAAATGCTGGGGGAGCTGGGATACCAGACTGTGGGTAAGGATAATGGTTAGGATGGGCAACATTAAGGTAGGCAGGAGGGTGGGAAAAATGAGGAGGCATGTCATATCCTGGATACATGCTACCTGGAGGGGGGAAAGTGCTAGAGGTGTTGGCCCCTCCCGGAGGGAAACCATAGCCCATAGGAGGTTGAGCGTAGGTATGTGAAATATCTCCAATGATACCGTTATTAGAGTGAGATGCCCCTAGGGCATTAGCGCCACCGGGTTTGGGGAGGTCAGGAAGGACGGTATAAACATAACCAGATTGAGCATAGATGAGGTCATATTTCAAGGCTATTTGGAGGGTGGCTTCTTCGGTTTGAGGGAACTGAGATGCGACATCTTTGCCAATGGCAGGTAAGAGAGAATGAAGGAACCATTCCATATAGACCCGATCTTCAAAGGTGAGAGCTCGACATAAGCTCCTTCTTCTCCGCCATTCCTGGACATGAGAGGAAAGGGTGGTCGAAGAGGATTGATGGAAAGAATTCAAGAGTTCTGTACCAGTGTCGTATTGGAGAGGGAGATGGAAATAAAATAAGAAGGCTTGGGAAATGGTCACAAAGGTGGTATGGGAAGAGGCAGTCTGATCAACATACCATTTAGAAGCTTCGTCGGTAAACGTGCGTTGGAAGAATCTAAGACAGATGGAATCATCAGTAATGGAATTGGATGAACACCACATGTGGAAAGATCGGATATGGTTGGAGGGATATTCACTAGCAAGGCCTTCGAACTTGGGAATGTCGAAGGGGAGCTTGGTTGGCATAGCAAGCCAACTAACATCATGGTGGATAGGATCATTGATCAACTGATTGAAACTGGGGAGACTGAGACCGGCCATATAAGGGAGCAAAGGGACAGTCGAGGTAGTTCCTGTAGTGGTTCCACTAGAAATGGACCCAGCAGTAGGACTGGGGTTGCCGCTAGCGTTAGGCCCTAAACTAGACATGGTGAAGGTAACAGGGGGAGAACCAGAAGGAGGGAGAGAACACGAAGAATCAGAAGAATATTCGGAGTGCGGACTCGGGGGAGGACTAACTCAAAGACGGCGGGAAGGAGTAAGTCGACCAACCAAAAACTAAGGGTGAAGGCCAAGAAGTCTCAGAGATAAACGCCTTAGAGGCGCAATGATGACAGGAAGAAGAATAACCAACAAAGGCAAGGAGGTGCAGAATCAAGTGAGGTCAATGTTGAAACAAGGGCAGAGAGGTGCAGTTTCAATTGATTTTAAAGTCTTTTCCAGGTGATGTTAACCAGGCTCTTCTTCACTTACGGTCAGTGTGTGGCGTGTGTTAATTTTAATTTTTAAACCCAGACGTTTTGAGAGTAAAAGAAAAAGTGTGTTGTGTAACTGAAAATAAATCTGCAGTAAGGCTAAAATAATAGAAAATTAACAACTAACAATGCATCAATATAACCCAAGAAGGTGGGTCTCTCAAAACTTGTCTAAAAGAGGGAAAAAATCTAATAAAAACACACTAAAAAGAGGCCAATAGATCTAAGTTCGGGAGGGACAGGGATCTAAAGGAGAAATCTACTGAAAAGAGATGCAGAAAATAGCAAAGAGGAAGGGGCAAGGTTTCTGCAACAAAAGGGGGGAATCAGCTAAAGGTAGAAGGGACAAGGAGGTGACCCTAGAGGTAAACCCAAAAAAAACTATATGAGGTGATTTGAAAGGGAGAAGAGCTGATCTAAAGGGATCTAAAAATGAGGTATCAGATCTGAAAAGAACAAGGCTAAAATTCTAAAAATTCAGACGTCTAAAATAGCTAAAACTCTTCCACAAAAGGTGGAGGGTACTTAAGCCCTAATGGGCAATATTCCCACTTAGTTGAGGGAAAAATATCAGAAACATGTCTAAACGGGCGGAGACAGAGGCTATAAAACCCTGACAGAAGCTTCAGACAAACCCAGAAAATTGCTGGAAAAGTGCAAAAAAAAGTGCAGGTCGCAGGTTCTGACCTGTTTTCAATCCTGGTCGCAGTTTTTAGGCAGAAAAGTGCGTCCTCCAGTCCAGGTCGTAGGTTTTGGGCCGACAAGTGTGACCTGCAGATCTGGGTCTCTCGGGAGCAGATTTCAGAAAAAGTTGTCGTCTCAGCTGTGACTGATGTCTGTCACCTACGCAATAGGGACAGAAACACACGGAAGTTAAAAATGTTAATGTTTGAGGGTTTTAGAGGTGAAAAACACCATAAAAATAAAAAAATAAAAACTGAAGAGAAACCCTAGGGTCTGAAATAGCTGGATATGCAGGAATATATAAAACGACAGCGGTCGCAAAATAAAACCCGTGTGGAGTCGCCAATTGTTAGTATGAATCTTTTGTCGGAAAAAATACCACTTTAGCTACGCATAACAAATAGCCCTAACATCTCCAGATGCGGATGTATATGGGGTATGATGGGACATGGGTCCCTACACGTCTCCCAAAGGAGCTCACGTGGGGTGGCCATATGGCCCCCTTTACAGGCATTTATGAAGTCTTAAATTTTCTAGCTCGCACAGACATTAATTCCCCTACCCAGACGCTCATTCAATTTCATATGGAGGTTCACTCGGCTATGGAGCTCATTCTGGATGGTTCAGATGGTTGTGATTGCAGTGGTGGCTCCCCGCTCCCTCTTAGCGGTGTTTGCCCTCCCGGCTTTGCTGAATCCAGTGCATGAACGCACATTGGCCATCGTTGCACCTTTCTTTCTTGTTTTGAGCCACTTCCTGGGCATCATTTCACCCACAGTCTCTTTTGTGGTGCCAATTCTCCTTATTGTGCTTGGTCAATTAATCTCGGTGGTGTTGTTTCTCCTTGCTATGCTCGGTCGGCATTCTTGGGCGGTGTCAACTCCCCTCTCGGGGATCCTGAGTTCTCTATCTGCCCCTTCTGCTGTAGATTTCATCACCCTGCCTCTGCCTCCATGCTGCGCCTCGGCCACAGAATGCGGTGTCGGCGAGGCACTAGTTGGGGCCGTGTTGCTCGTTATCGCCCTTCTACCAACTCCGCCTCAAGGTCTTCCTCAACTGATGAGGCACATAACCAGCCTCAGGCCATGCGAAGCTATAGAGGACGAGGCCGCCATAGTGACTCTGTTTGTTTTTCTAGGAATATCCCTCCCCTTGCAATTGACCCTCCCGATAGTGCAATCCCTCCTATCTCTCATGAGCCTACAAGTCTCCCCATTCATCAAACTTCCCAGTGTGCAGATTTTCGCTTTGAATGCTCCTTAGACCGACCCATTGTTACAGCCTTCATCACTATAACTCTCCGAGAAGAGTCTCCCCTCCCTGCTTGATCCGGATTTATGCAGGAATGCAACAGAATAAACATATAACCATAAATACAGAGATGCAGCGGAAATAACACTTCATTTCATTAATATCAAAGAACTGAAATTTGCTTACAGACAGAATGGAAATAAAACTAGCTAGGGCGCTGGTAGCTATCTATGAGAAGAGATGTGGCGGCTACAGGCCTCTGAACTGAGTTACAATGAGGCTCAAGGGCCTATTTATTATTTAGAAACAATGGGAAATCCTAAACAGCCAAAACCCTAACCCTAGGAGATGAAGCGCCAAAACTATGGGCCCCGTTTGGGTAAATTGGTGTTTCAACTTCCCAGGGGCGTAACTTTGGCATACGATCTCCGTTTGACGCGTACCATGCCTCGTTAGAAAGATATATCCGAGGACTACAAATTTGGAACGAGCAACATCGATTCATTGACCCATGTTGCTCTCTGTTTTCCCAAAAAACGTCGTTTAGGGCCTCAAAACGGCTCCGGAAGTTTAGGACCCGAAAAACTGCTAAAAATAGTAAACTGTGCCGAAACTGAAAAACTGAAATAGACAATGGTGGAGCCCCAAGTGGAATAGGCGGGTGACCACCAATATCCACATGGATCATTCCTCCCCCCTTAGGAAGCAATGGTCCCCATTGCGTTAAGTTCCTCCATGAGATGAGGAAATTTCTGCTGAACTTGGTCCCTGGTGAACCACTTTCCTTGGTGCGGGAGTTGGCCAGCTTTGACAACCCGATACAGTTGGATCCTCTGTTGGCGAGTGTTCTTAATTTGCATGTCCATGATACAATCTGTGGTGGCCTGTTCCATGCAGTCTGGGTTTAACTCTGTTGGTGTGAATTGTTCTGCAATGTCCGAAGTGTCCAGTAGAGGTGGGAAGTAAGGACGAAGGCGATCCACATTGAAGACTGGGTGCAGACCAAGGAATGGTGGAATACTAAGCTCGAAAGCATTGTTCCCTACGGCCTTGGTGATGGTGTACGACCCGTATCGGAGCGGGCGAAGCTTGTGGTGAGGTCCAGTGAGGCGCTCCTTCTGCAAATGCAGCCATACTTTGTCGCCCACCTGGAAGTTGTGTGGCACCCGGTGTTGATCATGGCGCTGCTTGTACTTCGCATTGGCTTTGTCCAATATATCATGAACCTGTTGGCGGATGTGTTGAATGCGCTCGATGAAGCTACTTGCTTTGTCAACTTCAGACTGGACGTGCGCTGAATCGGCCTGAGCAGCTGCAAATGGCATGGCTACGTCAATAGGACATAGTGGCTGGAATCCCAAGCCCACCTGAAAGGGGCTATGGCCAATTGAACTGTGGAGAGCCCGGTTATAACTATGTTGTACATAAGGGAGGCTCTCGTCCCATGTGCGTGGATGCTTTGAATTGTACATGCATAGAATGTGTACAATCATTCTGTTGACGACCTCTGTCTGGCCATCTATTTGGGGATGGAAAGCTGTGGACTTGGTGAGCTTGGTATCCAACATCGACCAGAGGCTGGACCAAAATGTGCTGAGGAACCTGCTATCCCGATCTGATATGATAGACTGTGGGATCCCAAAGTGCATCCACACTCGTTCAAAGAAGAGTTTAGCAGTAGCTTCTGCTGTGATATTCTTCTTGCAGGCCGCCATAATGGCCATCTTCGAGAATCTGTCGACGACCACAAAAACACAGTCATTTCCCTGCTTAGTAGAAGGCAGGCCCGACATGTAATCCATGGAGATGGATTCCCAAGGTCGACTAGGGGTAGGTAGAGGAGTATATAGGCCTTACTTCTTGATGGTCGGTTTGGCAATGGCACAAGCAGTGCAGGATCTGATGTGCTTCTCGACATCCTTTCGAAGGTTCGGCCAATAGAAATAATTCTGCAGGATTGCTACTGTTTTCTCGACCCCGAAATGCCCAGCGACTCGACTGTAGTGTGCTTCCCATATCATCTTGGCACGCTCGCTTGAAAGAACACAAAGGTGTCCCATGTGACATAAAAGTGCATCTTGGAGGTGAAAATTTGGAACTTGCGTACCCCCCAGGAGTGCCTTGTAAGTTTGGCCGAATTCCGGGTCACTCTCATAGAGAAGCGGCCAATCAGAAGTCTCGTGCCCACAAGCGTTGAGTACAGTGGTGAGCGCCACGATCGGTGGTCGGCTGAGGCAGTTTGCAACATGATTGGTGCTACCCTTCTTATACTTGATGTTCAAATGAAACTGTTGCAGATATGTAGACCACTTCTGATGGCGATCATTCTGCAACTTCCCTTGTGTCTGTATGAACTGCAGGGGCCTGTGGTCTGTATGGATGATTGTTTCCTTCCCCAAAATGTAATGCTTCCATTGTCGACAAGCTTGCACAATGGAGTACATTTCTTTGTCATATGTGGGGTACTTGCGAACTGTGTCAGACAATGTCTCACTGTGAAATGCCACTGGATGTCCCTGTTGAGTAAGAACTGCCCCAATATCATAGTCAGAGGCATCTGTCTCGATCTCAAATGGTTGTTGCAAGTCGGGTAAAGTGAGCACTGGGGCGGAACAAAGGCGATTTTTCAATTCTGTGAACGCCTTCTGTTGAGGTTCCAACCAAAAAAAAATTTCTCTCGCTCCTCCCTTGGTGACTTGACTCAAGGGCCAAGTGATATGAGAGAATCCCAACACGAACCTCCGGTAGAAATTAGCAAGACCCAGAAAGCTGCGAAGCTCTGTTATAGTGGTTGGGGCTAGCCAATCCCAAATGACTTGGATCTTGGTTGGATCCACATGCACCCCCCTTTCATCAATAATGTATCCCAGATATTGAACCTGGGTCATGCCAAAAGTGCACTTCTCCAAATTGGCAAACAACTTGTGTTGTCGCAGTGTTTGGAGGACTTGTCGGATGTGGTGAAGGTGCTCTTCCCAATTCTAGCTAAAGATCAGAATGTAATCCAAGTACACCACTACGAATGAGTTGGTGAATGGCTGCAAGATGTCATCCATCATCCTCATGAAGGTGGCGGGAGCATTCGTCAACCCGAAAGGCATGACCAGCCATTCGAAAAGGCCTTCCTTGGCTTTGAAGGCAGTCTTCCACACATCGGAGGGTTCAATTGGTACCTGGTGATACCCAGACTTCAGGTCGATCTTGCTGAAATATTTTGCACCTTTGAGTTGGTCCAGAAGGTCATCAATTCGTGGGATTGGGTACCTATTCCGGACAGTGATCTTGTTCAGCGCCCGATAGTCAATACAAATTCTCCACGTCCCATCCTTCTTCTGTACCAACACGATCGGGCTCCCACAGGGTGATGAACTTGGTCTAATGTGACCTTTCTGCAACAGCTCCTGAATCTGCCTCTTGATTTCATCATTCTCTAGAACAGAGCGCCGATAGATCGGTCCATTAGGTAGCGGCGCACCGAGGGTCAGATCAATCGGGTGCTTGACCTGACAGTGCAGAGGAACCCCTGTGGGTGAGGTGAATATGTCCCCGTACTCCTCCACAACCTTATCCATTTGTTGTTGTTGTGCGGAGGAGCCCTGTCTGGAGGTCGTGGCCACAGTCTTCTTCTTGCCCTGGGGGCGGATCATCAGGAAAACGAATTTCCTGGTTTGGGAAATGAGCTTACTTCATTGTTTTGCAGTAACCAAAGAGATAGTCGTAGGAGGTGGTACCTCTGGTATCCTGTACAACTTATTTCCCAAAGTAATAATAACAGCACGAGGTCGAGACTCATACACGGCATGACGCTTCCACAAGTATGGTTGTCCTAATAATACATCAGAAACATCAATAGGAGCAACGTCACATAATACCTCATCCGTGAAGGGCTTGATGCTATAGGGAAGGCGGCACTGCTGGCTGACGCGGAGATCTCGTCCTTGGTGAAGCCACCCGATGGTGTATGGATGTGGGTGAGCTGTGGTCGGCAAACCCAACCGCTTCACGGCGTCTGCTGAAATGAGGTTCTTTTGGCTCCCATTGTCGACAATGAACTGTACCGGGGAGCCCTTTACCCACATCTGGGAGTGGAAGAGACGTTCCTCCTCCTCTGGATCTTCCGGTTCCTCCTTTTGGATCTTTGCAGTGGCAACAGTGGCGTTGGGCTCCGCATCAATAATCTATTTCCCTTTTTCATTCACCTTTTCAGGTTCTGATTCAGAGTCAGAGCATGCATCTGACTCAGAAGCCCTCATCTCGGCCACTAGCGACTGCTTGGCCCGACACTCACTTGTGTTGTGAGTGGAGCTCTTATGGAACTCACACCACTTTCCCGTGTCTTTCTTTGGCTTTGCGGTGCTATTATTTTCTTGTGGCTTCGATGAGTTGTCTTTAGCCACCATGCCTTGGCTTTTTCCTTTGTTCTACGGTTTGGAAGCACCTTTCCCTTGCTTTTGATTCGCAGATCCAAATTCTCGCTTCTTCTGCTTGAATTTCTGCTCAATCTTGGCAGCATACCGGTATGCCGTACAAAGTGAGGAGATGTCAAGGAACTCCATTTCCTCCTGAATGTATCTGTGAAGACAGCTACGATACTTTAGCACCAGATGTTTCTCTGAATCTTTGATACCCAACTTTGTGCGCAGGGTATGGAACAGATTCGTCAGCTCATGCACATCTTGATCCCTTTGTTGTCGCAGCGTGGTCCATTATATGTACTTGTCCTCATAGCTCCCCACGGGATAGTACTGTTCCTTGACGGCGTCTCGGAAAGAATTCCAAGTTGGTACGGCCGAGAACAGAGAGGGTTTTGTCTGGTCCTTATTCTCACAGTAGGTTTCCCACCAGTCCTTAACATGGGGGGTAGCTTTGAGGAGTGCAAAAATAATCTTCTCCCGGTCTGAAAAGTCATGAACCGAGAAATATCCTTCTAACAGATTCAACCATTTATCTACAGCATATGCGTCTATTTGACCCTCAAATATGGGAATGTCAAAATTTACTTGTACCTTAAAAGGAGTCGCGCCTCCAGAGTGGCTGCTGGATGCAGATGCGCCGCCGGTGGGTAGCCGTTGAAGGATATGAGCAAAGTTATCCATCATCACGTTCCTTTGTCTTTCGAGGGCCTCCTCGAGCAATATTTTGATAGGATCTCCTGCTCCCTCATCTTTCTTTTCGTCCCCCATGGGTGTCCATCGAGGTTTGCGAGGCTGATCTTGCAAAGGTTCCACCAGATCGAGCCCTAGCTCCTTATACCCCGACCTCGTTGGGGACATGCAAAGAAGGATCGAGAAAAAGCAGACCGCTCTGATACCACTGATCCGGATTTATGTAGGAATGCAACAGAATAAACATATAACCATAAATACAGAGATGCAGCGGAAATAACACTTCATTTCATTAATATCAAAGAACTGAAATTTGCTTACAGACAGAATGGAAATAAAACTAGCTAGGGCGCTGGTAGCTATCTCTGAGAAGAGATGTGGCGGCCACAGGCCTCTGAACTGAGTTACAATGAGGCTCGAGGGCCTATTTATTATTTAGAAACAATGGGAAATCCTAAACAGCCAAAACCCTAACCCTAGGAGATGAAGCGCCAAAACTATGGGCCCCGTTTGGGTAAATTGGTGTTTCAACTTCCCAGGGGCGTAACTTTGGCATACGACCTCCATTTGATGCGTACCATACCTCGTTAGAAATATCTGTCCGAGGACTACAAATTTGGAATGAGCAACATCGGTCCATGGACCCATGTTGCTCTCCGTTTTCCCAAAAAACGTTGTTTAGGGCCTCAAAACGGCTCCGAAAGTTTAGGACCCGAAAAACTGCTAAAAATAGTAAACTGTGCCGAAACTGAAAAACTGAAATAGAAAATGGTGGAGCCCCAAGTGGAATAGGCAGGTGACCACCAATATCCACCTGGATCACTGCTCCAACCCGTGCAGCCTCTCCCCTACCCCCTCCTGTCTCTAGCTTCCCCAAAAGCTCGGTCTTGCCTGCAGATTCTACTCATCCTTCCAAGGAGGCGCAGCGCAAGGTGGATGTAGTCACCGACAAAGAAGGCGACCTCAAAGGCAGAATGGATGACAGCAGCGATGAATATGGGTGCAGGATTGTGGAAGAACCTTCGTCTCCAGCTCATGAACCGTGATCCTCACAGCTCTCAAACTCTTCTGGTATTTTTGTCCAATTACTGTTGGAATTTTCTATTCTTTTGCCTCAAGGCTCAGCTGGAAATGTTGATTGTTAATTTCAGTATATTTTTCTCTGTTATCTTGCTATGTATGAACTATAGGCCGGTTTCCCTTCCAAGGGCGGTCAAATTGTTTTTGTTAAAAGGACTGGTTTCCCTACAAGGGCAGTCCAGACTCTCTTAGTCAAGCATGGTCATCAAGCCCAGTGTTCATGCCCTCACAGATGACATTGTGGCAGTTTTGTATCATTAACCTTTATACATAATAGAATTAGTTTTACGTAGAAAAAAACAAATAGCCCTAACATCAATTATGGCTGCCAATATCTTTAAATCTGCAGTTAGTTGATCCAAATAAAGATGCACAAATCTAGATCTATGCATAAAAAGACATTAAGCAGTGAAAATGAAATGTTGTTCCATGCATCCAATAGATAAGACAAGAACGATATATTTGAAAGAATTTTTATATTAAAGGGGCACCTGAGAGGAAAACAAGAAAGATGTTTGCAATTCTCCTCAATGGGATGGGTTTTTGAAGGTCCTCAGCATTTCAGATCTAAAACTTCTCTCTCTTGTTGGTGTAGAAAACCCAGACAAACATAGAACTCAAAGGGAGCTCACAAAGTAAATAATAGAGAATGTGACAATGATAATGGCTCAAAGTTAGACCAAGAGTATAGATCCAGAGTGATCTAATGTGCAATGAAAGGTGACGAATGAATGGGAAAACCCTTCTATTTATAACAAAATATTAGGGTCTTCTAGAACTTGGTGCATGAATAAAATATTATTAATCAAATTCTAGAACCACCTTTTAGGAATATTTTATTATATTCATTGGAGGGAAAATGATTTTTGACTTGGGTCAAATATTTTATTTATAAATAATAAATAAATAAATGATTTATTTACTATTTTAAGGAAATGGTGGAAATATAATTAAATAAATAATGATTTATTTAATTAATTATAAGTGATTTAGTTAAATTTAACTAGGAATATTATTTAAATAAAGATTAAATAACTTATTTCTAGGAAATAATCAAATAAATAAGGATTTATTTAATTGATTTCCTTGTTTTGGTTTAAATATGACTAGGAATAATAATTAAATTGATGTTTAACTAATTATTCCTTGAGGAAATATAACCAAATATGGATTTGTTTATTATTTCCTTTTTGGGTTTCCTATTTAGACCATAAATAACTTAATAAAGGTGTTTTACTAAGTTATTTCACATAGTGAAAGAAATTTTACCTATGGTAAAATTGGTCTTACATGGTGTACTTGGGTTCATCTAATGATAATAGGTTAGATGACCAAAAAATGGTGTAACAACAACTCTAAATTCCTATTACAGAAATGCTTTTAAAAATATAGAATTGCAAAGGAGAGCAGCCACTTTTACATTTTGCAATCTCTAATTTATAATATTTTCAAAGGTATTTTGAGAGGAGAGTTTGTTAAAGAAAAATATGCCTAATCCATTTTTAATTGCTCAAAATTTCCAATCTTCAATTGCTGGAGCTTTTTCATTGATTGTGATCTTTTTCTCCATATCCCTTCTACTGTTTTTCCTGCAAAAAGAAATCAAAATGAATTAACATGTAACAATAAAATCAAAATATCATTTTTGGCATTAAAACAAATCCAATCAAATTCTATTTGAATAAATAATTGAAAATAAAATATAAGTTTTTTATTGATGTCTGGAATGGTTTAATTGGCCAAAGATATCATTGATGAACGAATATGCAATTAGAAGAGGCTTTGGGAAAATGAAAATGAGGAAAATAAAACTTAGGAAAATGATTTTGTTTTAGAAATTCGAAGCTTGATCTTCTGCCTGGTTTTAGACCCAATAAATGACTGAATATGTTAGTTAAACCTCCTCAAAAATGTTCTCCTTGATTTTCTCTTTCCAATGAGCCATTCCAAATTTCATTTGGCTAATAAGTGTAAACTCAATCTATGAACTTCAAAGCTACAAGTCAAATTTAATATAAATCAGAAATTTATTACGAGCTAAAAATCAATTTTAATTACATATTTAATCCCAATAAGTCTCTTAATTATCTAATAATTGCCCTAATTTATTTGTTAATTATGAAATAAACTATTTATTAATTAATATTAATCTAACTAACAAATAAAAATAAAAATAAAATAAAAAATTTATAATTTAATTTAATTAATTATATTTTATATATTAACTAATTTAATTAATTTTAAAATTAATTATTTTAATTATTCAAATTTTAAATTAAATATATTAAATTAAACTAAACTAACATTTCATTAATATTAACACTATCCTAACACACTAACACTATATTAGCTCAACACTAACATACTACTAACACAAACACTATTATAACATAAAATTAAAACAATACCTACTACTAACACTATACTAACATACTAACACTACATTCACTAACTTAACACTAACGAATGAGTTTGAAAAAGGAAAAAAGACAAATGACTTATGCCTCATCGCATCGGCATATCGGGAGTGGGATTATCGGAGTTTGTTACAAAACGCATCCATTGGATTTTCCCGATGCGAAACTCCGATGCGATGTAATTAAATTTTAATTTAATTAAATTAATTATAATTTATGTATTGATTAATTTGATTGATTTAAAATTTAATATTTAAATATTAGTTTTTTATTTTTCTTTCATTCTAATGATGTTAAATTATGAATTTATCTAAGGGATGATTTGCCTATCTAAACTACAGCCACTTTAACATTTTGGATTTTTCGGATTTTTTGAGTTTAGTAATTTATTTGAAAATTGGAATAAATTATCGAAATCACGATGCTTCGTTATTTGGCTGTATAAGTAAAAATGAAAAATATTAGTCATAACTAACTATGGGTTAATATTTTAAACTAAATGCATATATTATAAAAAAAATGAAATATTGTACATTTTATGCATTTTCTAACCCAGACGACATAATTGATTAGACTTCAAAGGAGTGCTATTTACAAACTGGTTGACCAAATGAGACGAAACGAGCATCAACATGAAGCTTATAAAAAATCGATTTCATCCTAGCAATCAAAACAAGAATCTAAAGAAAATGAAAAATTAACAAAATCGTAAGGTAATTGACTCAATAAAAATCCTAAAAGGTGTTTAGCCAAAAATTTTATAGAAAGGGTCTCCATTATTTGATGTGAACAAGTTAAATGAAATTGGTGATTCACTGGAAGAAACAATTATCTCTGTTTGATATAAATGAAATTTTCTCAAAATTAAAGTAAAAATAATTAAAGAAGAGAAAAATATTTTTTGGAATTCTTGACTCAGTTCATTAATCTAAATAAAAGCAATAATCATCTAACTGTAATTTTCTTGAAATTCCTCATAAATTAAAATATTTCATTACTCTATATCAGTCTTTAATTATTTGTAAAGATAAAGCAGGGGTCACTTTACAGCTTAGCTTTTAAAATGTACTCATTTGTCACAGGTAGAGCCACTGCTGCCAGCAAACATCTATAGTCTCGACAGGGTTACCTTTTAATCATCAATGATTCAGAATCCTATCTAATTAAGAATTATTGACCTAGAGATAAATCCATTTATATATGCTTATTTTTTATTTTTTATTCTTAAAAGCCATTGTCCTGGTTTGGTAGCCAGATAGTTGACAATGCCATTCATTGGTTATAATTGGACTGAACAAGCTAGCTCGTGATGAGACCCCTTGTCTTACAATTGTTTGCAATTATAAGCCATTACCCTGGTTTGTTTAGCAGTGTTGGTAATGTCAGCCTATTTTTCTCCTATGATCATGGTAAGCAGGCTCGTGATGAGACCTCTTATCTTTTAAGTTTTAAATATATTTTTGGATTACACTCTAGAAAAATAAAACTCTTTTAAATAGGGAGAATCATTAACTCCTTAAGAGTTCAGAATGACAATTTCAGAGTTAAAAGTGCTTTGCTGTAAAGTGTCCTTACTTGGTTAAAAATAACTTTTCTTGACTGATAATAGAATTTTGAAAGATCTTAATAAAATATTGAAATCTCAAATTGATTACAATTTTGATGAAAAATAAATTTCTTAGATTTCATGATACTTCGTCAACTTCTCTTGTTTTGTAATCTCTTCCTTAAGTATGTCTACCTTTATAATAAGAAAAACAAATTTTGCTAAGAGATTTAAGAAAAATCTAATAGGAGACTATTAACCATTTTTTCCTATGTATGCCAACCATTGTTAGGTAACAAGAAGGCCTTCCATATAAATCATGGAAAAGTCACCAAAATCAAAACTGAAAACCAAGGGAAAAGAATTCTTAAGCTAAAGTGAGAAAATAAATCAGCAAACCAAAATAAAAATGAAGAAATTTAAAGGGGGAAAGGAAAATCCAAGTTTTTGAAATACAAACTTTAACAAGAATGTTTATACCAATGTCTCAACAAAATTAGGTAAAAGAAAATAATCATGTAATCATTCCTTCTTATGTCGAGATTCAAAAAACTTATACCTTGCAGGGTTGTAAGTGTTTTAGGCTGTAAATAGTAGTGATCATAAAATTCAGCCATAATGAAATTTTTTTTTCTGATGTCAATCTTCTTGTTTCAAAGCATTATCTTAATCATTTTATAATAAAAGGAATGCTTTTAAAGAAATAGATTAAAGGTTCAGAAACTTCCTAGTGTAGATGTTTTAATGAAGACTATCGCTGCTTCTTGAAATAAAACCAGGAGAAGAGCATAGGGCTTCCAAAATATGATTTGGCAGATGATTGAAAGCTGTTATGAAGAGCTGCAAAACAGATTCAAATATCAACATAAAAAAAAAAAAAAAAACAAGACTAAAACTAAAGTAATGAAATGAAAATTAATGAAAGTGGGTACATGAATCTTACCATTGGATAACTGCATTTGATCTTACCTGAAAAATATCAATTTCTCCAATACTAGCTGACTTCTTCCTTTAGTTGACAATAAAAATATGAAGAAGGCAAACTAACCAAAATCCTATAACCCAAAATCATTATTTATTTTATTTAAACTAAAGCAAGTAGTAAAATGTAAAAATGGAATGCCTTGTGTTCAAGGGAGTTGAAATTAAAACAAGTGCATCAGAAATGAGATTGAGAATTTGCAGTGGTTAATGCTCTCAAAATATTATAAGTTTTATACAAATTCCATGATTTTATAAATTGTTCATATTTAAGACCAAATTTAAGATAATGAAATTTAAAATAGAGAGGTCTTGAATTTCATATTTAATTATGGAATTATTTAAAATTGAAATATATGAAAAATCAAAATGATTTGAATATGCTGCAAATTTGTCATTAATCACTTTAGTATCATAGCGATTACCCAAGATTTCTTTAAATTAACACAATGCTTTATCGGATTATTCATATTGCATGTAGACGCATGCATTTAGAGTTTATCACATCAGGGGTTGCAGTAGCAAATTACCGATATGAATTCATGCGAAAAGAATATGTGTGATGAGATGGAGCGATCATACCATTGAAGAAATGTTATATTTAGGATCACGAACAGTCATGTCGCAAATTTCACATTGCACACCCCATCTTGTGATTCATATTTTGCACATTGCACATTGCTCATTGCAGATTCAGAATAGTGGCATGACCATGAATAAAAATGTGATGAAACGAATGCGATATCGGAAATGCAATGGATAACGTGGCTTTTAGCATTATGATATGAGTATCAAAAATGCAATGAGTGATATCGATATCGACATATCAGAATATTGGAAAATAGTCATGTTGGAAATGCCAATATGATTCTTGCGATAGCAGTAATGCGATGGATATTACAATCGGTGATGAGCGAAGAGCAAAAAGCAATGAAAAATCGGCGATTAGTAAAAAGTGGTAGCGATAAGCAATTGGTGACGAATTATCGCATCGCAACTTTTAAAATGAGCACACAAGGATGTGTTCAATTTTCCTCCCGATTTGCAATTTGCGATTGGACTTATCGCATCGGAGGTATTTTAGAATTAATCCTTGACTAATTTAATAATTTGCGATTGCGATTAGAACTTTATCGCATCGGAGTTTTTTTGCAAATAGATATATCAAAATGAGGTCTCTCTGATTTGCGATTTCCAATTGGGTTCATCACATCGGAACTTTTGAAATGAATGAATCGACTGTGATAGGACTATGCCGAAATGCGATTGTGATTAGACTTCATCGCATCGGAACTTTTTAAAATTTTACCTTTTAACCAATTGTGATATGACTTTACCAATTCGTGATTGCGATCAAGTTTTTAATGTATCGGAGTTTTTTTTTTTTTTTAATGGAAGAATTAACCTTATGCCTAATGCGACATGTGCATTTGTGATCTGATCTATCACATTGGAACTTTTGTGATGAAAAAAAAACTTTTAAATTTATTCCAATGAGATATGCGATTTGGTATTTTATGGAAGATTGAATGAGGTAACACATCGGAGGTCTTGCATCAGAAATCAAGTTGAAACATTTCAGACATGAATCTTGCGATACTATTTTAAATTTCAATTGGGTTTTCTAATGAATGAAAGTAAAGTTAAGGAATGTTCAAATTCTAATGAATCCCAAAATAGAATTTCAACCCTGCTAAAAATTTCTGCAACAACCTCAATTTAATCATGCAATTAACTATATCAGATACAATGAATAATCAACTCAAAAAACTGCTTAACTAACTAAACGCAACTTTCAAACATGATAAGACGTATTCTACCCGAAATGGCACTTTACTTTCCTTACTTTAGACTCCTTCATACATCAAGTATAATCCTCATGATCACAACAAAGTTTTGGGACAACTCTCCACCCAACCATAGGCTCAGCTGTATGTAATCTTTCCATAGCTGGCCACCCCCGAGCCCTCAATCAACGTACTACTGCCAGGATATCCTTTGCCTCACCATACCTTTCTCTCCAGAGAATGGATGAAAGAATGAATGCCTTGAACCTTCCTCAATGTCTATTAAATAGACCAAACCATGGAATGAGAACCACATGCACACATTCACTGTGTCAACATGCAACTTAAGTTTTACTTAATTTAGTGTTTTCTTATTTTTTGTTAGCTTTACTTAATTTAGTGTTCTCTTAGTTTAAATTTCTTTTTATTAGTTTCTTAGTTTAACTCTTTGTTAATTTATTTACTTTTGTTAATTAATTCTTTCTTTAACTTTTTTTCTATTAGTTTCTTAGTTTATCTCTTTGTTAATTTATTTACTTTTGTTAATTAATTCTTTCTTTAACTTTACTTATTGTTTATTGTTTTAGGACTCCAGTTTATTATTTACCATTTTATTTAGAACTCCAGTTATTGTTTAATGTTTTATTTATTATTTATTTATTATTCTCTTGACTATTTATTTATTTACTTATTTATTAAATTATATTATATTATTTATATATTATTTATTATTTTATAATTATTATGGGACATTACATACTCCCCCTCTTCAAGGAACTTCGTCCCGAAGTTGAGTATTTAATTATATTATATTATTTATTATTTATTACTTCATGGGTGACCAACACCCTCTGCTGAACTAGTATAACCAGCAGGCATTGAAAGTTCATCACAGCGCCCGGGAATCTCAAGGAATCTATGTCCTTTTCCCACTTTCAGAACAAGGCATAAGCCTCCCCAGTCTGTCCCTAGTCAAGGCTGGCCCCAAGGCTCACGCCCGACTCAGACCTCATCTTCCCCAAGGCAGGCATCCGGTCCCAGTACTCAATGACTCCAGGCATCTCGCAAGGCTGGCCCACTCCCTCCACAGCTACTTAAGGCGCACAGCCCCAGGCATCGAAGTCTTACGCACTTCTAGACTTCGGCGTTCCCATCCAATAACAGGCACATGGCTTACAATATCAGGCCCTTGGCCTCCTCAAGATGGTCCCACAGCCCTTCAAGAGCTATCCATCAAGAGATATACAAGACAAAGGAACCACTGGCATATGTAGTGTTGATTGAGTTCGTCCCCAGCCCATATGGTGTTACATATTCTCCCTCGTAGGTATGGGCTCCCACGAGATCATCAAATAAACTGGCCCTCTTGGCCCATTTGTGGATTTCCTGCCAATCACCACATCTCAACATGCATCCCGTTGATCATGTTAGCCCCTATTAATTTTGAGTACACAAATAATAAACTGTCTTCTCCAATAACTTTCGAGCAATGCTTTCCCTGTAAATTCACATCATCCTTGAAAGCCTCTTCAGGTCCACTGCCCTTTAATTATTTCCCTCTGCCGTTCTTAAGTCAATAAGCTTCATTGATTGTGAAAAATTATGCCCCAAGAGGCCTTCATTTGCCCCTTGTGCCCCTGCAGATTTCTCCATTTCATCCCCTCTTCCTCTTTTTCATAACCTCCCTTTTTACCCCAAAATCCCTCCCCCTAATCCTTCTAAACCATCCCAAAATCCCCTTTAAACCATACTCACACCCTTGTTTGGTTTAAAAAATCCCTCATTCCCCTTATTGTTACTCTTTCCCAGCCCCAAATTGCATTAAAAAGGGCCGAAAACACATATTTGAAAATATATAAGGTTTAGAACCTTTCGGCCCTAGCCCCTCAACCTTTTTATCCACGTAACTTGGGCGCTAGACCAAGCGCTAGCCTGGAGAGCACTTATCCCAGGCGGATATCAGGCGTAGTATTATCCGTCAATCTGTACAGATTGGATGGCCTTCATTGATCAGCGTCGCGCCCGTGGCCCAACCCGTCCACCCGTCCAACTAACTCACAAAATCAACGTCCATGCACCCGTGGCCACAAGGCCAAACCGCGACATCGCACGCCTTCCTGTGAGGCGGCAAGATTTCTCGTGTAGTCGATACATTCATCACGTGACACACGTCACCGAGCACTGTTTGAAAACCGCCGCTCATCGCGCGTTATAGTTCGGCAGAAGATCCGACGCGATATGCATGTGAGCCGTCCGATCTAGAATGGCCCATCCAACGACGTTCGCTCCACAAAGTTGCTCGCGAGTTAACATAGGGAAATCGTACCCCTGGCCCACCGTTCATCGCCCTTCAACACATTTTCAGCCGTCGATCTTGTATTGAGATCAGATGGTCTAGATCACCTACCTCCCCACCATCGACACGTGTCTTCCGCCCCCGTCACCGTTCCACGTGTTTGTCGTATTTTCCTTCCGCCCTTTATATATTTCATTCATTGGTCAAATTTCAATGTTTTACGTTAAAAACTTTCACCAGTCCATCCTCCATCATTTCACTGTGTTTTTTTGCCGCCACCCTGCATTGTTCCACCATTTAGCCAGTCCGCACGACCATTTTCATTGACCCCGCCACATCCACCATCCCCATGCATGGTTTTCCTAACGAGTTTGCGGGTTTTGCAGGGTTACAGCGGCGGAAAACTGCCATGATTTACAGTCTCTATTACTGTAATAAAAAGCACATCAAAGGATCATTTTTTAGAGTCTGGAATTATGGAGAAAGGCATGGGAAGGTATGTTGACAAGACTTCCATTAAAGAAGTAGGGTTAAAATATGTCAAACCCTCCAGAGTCATTCAAAGCACAGATTGCGCAGATGGAGACATTAATGGAGCAGCAGAGAAATATCAGTGAATGATCGAGGAATTCAACATTCAACATTGAAGATCTTAAACCTTAATTCAGGGTTTAGAAGGCAGAGGGTACCATTCGCAGAAAGCAATACCCTAAAGTTTTCTTTTCAGCACCATTTTCTTTCAGGAAAGGACGGAACGTCTGTGTGGTTTTACTTCTTTGCCGTGTTCCTGAAGAGACTTCTACCCAGTGAATTTATTTCAGAAAGCAGGCAGCAGAGTACATACAGCGCTACAGAGTCATCCAGCAATATGGGCGTGCATGTTTCTTCCATCTTGTCTTAATGAGGCAAATTAAATGTTCATCACCTACTCCATTTTGGAGCTTTCTTTTTCTCCTATAAAGCTCCCGAAGAATAGATGATTTAGTGTTCCATATTTTATCAGAAAATCATGTAGTGAAAGAATTTTTGTATGCATTTTGTAAAAGCTCTTATATGAATGTATAGATCTCGTTGGGTCTCAGTGAGGATGAGTTTCGTCTTTAAAGAGGATTCTGGTCTTTGGTGTCTCACAGTGTGTAACTTTCTCTCTTATGTGTTATTTTAATAGATCATTTCATTTCATCCATCTTTCCTGTATCATGTTTCTGGAATGCGAGTGGCTCACTGATTTTTGGTATGGATTTATCCTAGTTGATACCCATGCTCGGATTAGTCAAGCGCTTTAAATATGGATCAGGCATGATATTCAGTTCCATTATTCACTCAAACCATATTTCTGCTATATTAGTTTCTTTGGGAGGGTATTTTTAAAATGCTATTGCCGTGTATGGATTCTTAAATTGGTAAGCCCATTACATGGTGGTATTGTGTATCTGGATATTTACTAATGACAACTAGTATTATCTCAATCTTTCATTCACAACATACACCTTCTGATAATTTATCAGAGGTATTTCGAATTGACCCTTGATAAGTCAGTTTCGAATTGTCTTCGTTGCTTTTATATCGAGTTATACTACTGGCTCTAAAAATTCCTTTCCCCCGTGTCGCTTCGAGGGTCTTGGTCCAATTCAGATAAATATTTCTTTGCTGTGAGAGCATGAGAGCTTTGTATCGATAACTTCCGTTATACCTATTCTCGTTATATTTAAGATGTCCTGTGCATTGGTTCCTAACTCAAGGTTCTAGGAACGACAACACATCCAATGCATTAGTTATAATCATAACATGATAGAAAATAATCCACATGCCAACTCTTGCATGTCATCATGATAACATAACATCATTGTTAATCACAACATTTTGAATAATAAAGAAATGCATACTCTTGCATGTCATAAAATCTATATGTAATTCCACTTACTTCACATCATGAAATGCCATCATAAGTTATGGCATCAACATATTTGCATCAAAGACTTATCACCACATAATAAATGAATTCACATGTCAATATACCTCATATCATAACATCATAATCTCTATGCATATCATATTCATCATGAACATACAACATTATTATCGTAACAACTAAATAAACAAGACCCATATGTGCATCATTATCTTCATACCATCATATCATGAAACATCTTCAATATGAGAATCATCTTAATACTTATCACATATAGAACAATAACATATTATAAGAATTCTTATCATGATTCATCGGAAAAATCAATTTCATTAGCTTGTATAAACATTGAATACCTACTATGAACTAAGATTATTCAACATCTATCTAGGATCTATGTTATCTCAAAAAATATTAGTGTCATATTTTCATCAAGATACCGACTACTTTTCAATAATCATTTCTTGTTCTTTGCATTAGGAAGTTGACCATTTACACCATAGGTATACTCATCTAGTACATCATTAACAATGTTAGCGTTTTTTTTTTTTTTTTCTAAACAAGATGTGAATTTCCTTCAATAATCATTGTCTCGTCTTTCAATAAGAAAGTTCAAAATTGACCGTATATCCATAGCCACACTATCAGTTTATTCTAGTTTTGATACAGTTTCTTTACTTGCAAGTTCACCATCTAGAGTCGTAATCTCCAATTAAGCTATTACTGGTCTTACCATCATTCCTTGAATCATTGTTTTATTTCCAATACATTGACTCATTTAATCCAAATACATAACTTGTCAATGACATAACAACTTATTGCCCTTCACATTTATTTTGGTTTTTCATTATTTCTTAAGCCTCAACTTATCTCCCTTACCAATGGTACAAAATTATTATCTTTAATGTTTACCTTTCGCTTTTAGCTATTCAACATTGTTATTGATTTAAAATGTGAAGCATTGAACCACTAATACCCTTATCATCCACCAAAACATTTAATATGTTTTAGTGCTTAGTAACTCCTACCATTTTCCATGGTATAAACTTGATAGGTTTTTTTTTTTTGTCTCTCTCTCTACAAAAGCCTTAGTATTTCATCAATCTATACATGAAACAATGAGTAAAATTTATTCAACTACACCTTCTATTAGTGGATTTGCACTTCTTCTTCTTCTTCTTCTTTTAATTTGTGTGTAGTCCTTATCAAGGTCTCATTATAAAATTTCCAACAATACCTCTTCCTATACTTCATGGTCAATGTTTTCTCCTTAGTATACATAGTTTATATCCTTTCCCAACAATTAAACCATCATTATCCTTGAAATATTTTCCCAATTTAACACTTGTCGTTTCTCACCAGTTACAAGTATTCACAATTTCCAATCCTGACACTTCTAAATTTTGTAGGTCATCACTACGACCCTTGCCAATCTTGTTGTTCAGTCCACTCATTAATACCATTAAGAGAAGTTTCCACTTAATATAGGCCTCATAAATTATCCTTAGAAAATAATACATTGCCACATTTTCCTTCCTACTTTAATACACTTTAAAGAACTGCATGAACATAATTAGCTACTCCAATCCTAAATTTTCATATTGTTATTATTAACATTGAAACCCTACTCGAATATCAATAACCTTAGACTTACCATGAAATACTATGTTTATGCTAAGTCATTTTTCCTTCTTTTTTTTTTCGATTATCCTAAGTCATTATATAATCCTTTTAACTTCATTGGTTGATTGAAATTATTTACTTCTCGATACATGCCATCTTCTATTAGACCCTATATTGATTCTCATCTTGTCTCCTAGCAATAAAAATTTACATGTTTTAACATTTTTTTTTTTTTCAAATGGTTACTTATTTATGTGCCACCTTAAGAGTATTAAGTTACTTCCTTATGACAATAAAACCTCTATTATGTGGTAGGATAGTTTACTAATTGTCATTGAATTCTTATACTTGTTTGTGAAACTTCCACTCACTCCCTGTAAGTGTCATATAACTCCTTCCTAGTCATCTAAACATTTCAAATTTCTCATGGTTCTAACAACCAACATTCACTCTCATCAAAATCTGCAAGTTCCTCCTTTATTATTCCTTCTTAAGGTATTTTATCAAACATATATTGTTAATATTGGAAATCAAATTTATATTGCTTCAAGCTTGAACTTCATTTAATGTATAATTTTACGTGCCACGCTTCTCTTAATTACTAAATTAGGATTTTCCACTCCTTGTATGGATATGTTACCTTGGCCAATATAGCATATCATTAATCCAATGTATTACTTCATATTTAATGTTCATAGTCAAGTCTCTATGTATGCATTCATGTATATTAATTATCATGCCACTGAAATTAGAGATAAATAGAACAACAACTTATTCACATTATTTTAACATAAATTTAAACATATGTAATCTTAAAGTGACATTATTAGTTTGACTTAATTATGACATTTTCCTTACCATTCTTCTCTTGACAACCTTCAAACAAGTTTGACCAAATAACTTTAAAAAAGTACTCATCATTTACATCACCTTAATTTAAAAATGCACTAGAAATCTTTTATATATGTTTCTCAATTATTCCTATAAACATTATAATTTATCATATTAAAAAAAATATGTGTAATAATCATGAATTATATATTTTTAAATAATATATTACATAATAAAATTATAATATATATTATTATATAATCATTCAAAACTTTCCCAATTTATTATACAATTCAAACACTCATATTTTAAATAATATAATAATAATGTTATTATAATATAAAAAGGATGCAAGTGCCAAAATGGTGGGAATCAACCTGGAACAATTAAGAAAACTTACGCCAACTTAATGCTCAACCCAAACCGAAAGAATCCTAACCCAAACCATATTTTATGCTTTTCATCCTCCAGTAAGTACCACGAGAGAATTTTTAAAGAAGCCTGTTTTGTTATCCTAATTATTTTTCAAGACATCCCAAAAGCTAATTTTCATATCAAGAAAAAAATACCTTGTACTTAATAGGGTGCATCTCTTTATCTAAGGTGCAGGTGGAAATACAATTAAATTAAATTTTAGAAGGACTTATCATGATTTTCATGGTTCAAAACAACTCGAAGTAAATTTTCAATTCGGTTGGTCCAAAATTAAGGCAGACGTTGAAATCCAAGTTCATATTGTGAATTTTGACAGTTGATGACAGTCTCGATTCACATCGGGTTAAAAAACCAAGGCCACTTTGAAATATTGGTCGTTAAATACAAAATTTGTCGTTGTGTAAAAATAAAAATCTGATCCGCTCATTTACCCTAATCTTAGGGGCAAAAGTATAAAAAGAAAGGGTAGAGTGCTGGGAGGTCAGGTTAGCCCATCGTCTGTGGTGTTACTAGAAATGATGCCTATAGATGCCTAAAATGTTGATCAATGTTTCAAATTCTGAAATAGAGGATGTGTGGGGATAGGAACCTGGAATATTTCGGTGCAAAGAAAGAAAAAAAAAACCTAGAAGGAAGCATTCCGGTCTGCGAGCACATACGATATGATTACTAATATCAATGTCTTTATATTGACACACTTTGTTGCTATCTATCTGCTTGTTTATCATTCGCTTATGGATTTTGCAAAGGTACTTTGAAGTTTGTACCTGTTATGCTCATAGAAGCTGAACACACACTTTGTCCTGTTTATGCATGTGGCAAATGCCAGTTTCCTTCTCCCATGATTGTGATGGAAGGTGTTTTTTAGTATTTTATAGCCCAGGTGGGTAAGATGTGTCATATCTGTAATGCTGATGTGGCACTGGTTGACTCAACACAATCAATTAATAATAATATAAAACAAAAATGAAGATAATGTTGGCACAAAACTAAAATAAAAATATATTGGCATTTATATAAATTGAATGTGAAAACATAATCACAATCACTAAATATTCTTTGCAATTTCAAACTGTATTTCATCTTATTAGCTATCTAACTGATTTCAAATTGGAGATTTAGACTGGAAAATTAACATTTGCAGGTCGGTTTGTTTTCCTTGCTGTAGGTGCAATCGTTCATAGTTTCTTCTGTATTGATATATTGTTATTCTTCTCAGCTGGAGTTATATATTCTAAATTCTAATCATTCTTTGCAAACCAACCTGAAGCCATAAACCATATCCAGCCCATCCCACTGCGTTTCATTATATTGGCAAGTTTTGTGTTGAGTGGGAAAAGTGCTAGCTGATAGAATTAAATAGTATTGGTGCAAGAGGATTGATTGATACTTTGAGAGGTGGAGTGGTTTCTAGGCCGAGCGATGAGAGTATAGACTTTATATAATATAAATATAAAATTAGTGATATTATTCATATATTATTCATCCAAAAAAATTTACCAATTCGCCGTGGGTAAACAGATACCCATAACCCGAAAATAAAATATTTTTACAGTTACGAATATGATCATTAAAACTCTGCTTTGGTGCGGTGAAAGTTGAGTTGGCTCTTCAATTTCCCACGGCAAGCTGTTAGCGGGGCATGCATCAATATTAATGAATTTCCCAATCCCAGGCTGTAAGATTTCCCAGGGAACCCCCAATCTCTCCATGTCTACAGAATAGTGGTAGGGTGCGTCCAAGGGATCTAGGGCGATGGCCTTGTTGGCCTCCGCAGCGGCCTCGTGGGCGAGGGAACGGCCGCTGCTCTGCGCGGTGGCGCCCCTTGAGCGGCCCAACAGCTGCGCACCCCGCACGAAGTGGCGACGAGCCTGCTCCCGGGACCGGTTACGGCTGCGGAGTTTGGAGATCAGGGACCCCGGCAGGCCCTGCAAGGTTCTCTCTAAAACTCGGTTCGATATTAACGCTGAGACTGTTTGAAACACGGCAATGACGGGCCGACTGATCGTTAAAAAAATTAGCAGACAAAATCCTCCCATCAAGTCTAAGAAATGCCGCGGCGATTTTGGCCATTCAGAGCAAAAATCTTTCAACGGCGGCCGTGACGGTGCAAGATAGAGAGAAGAAGGGTATTGAAAAAACTCCGAGAAGACGCCGTTGGAGCCCGCCGTCGGAGGACTGATTAGGCTTCACAGAATCCCATACCATTTGCCGAAGCAGTAGCAGGGCTTCCCAGCACAGACCTGCTGAGTGTAGCTTGCAATAAGCGCAGTCCATGAAACGACATTCTTTCACACATTCTGTCAAACACATCGCGAGCACTCTCTATGCTTCGGCATTTTTCATACATATCAACGAGGGTGTTGCTTAAGATCAAATTACAATCGAGCCCACTTTTAATTATAGAGGCGTGGATCTTTTTGCTCAATTTGAGATCGCACAGCCCAGCGCATGACCTTAGAACTTCAGTGAGTGAGACATCTTGCAATTAATTATAATATATGGTCGCAGTTCGAATTTGGTAAATATATATGTATATATTATTAAAAGATATATGTATATATTATTAAAAGAATTGGAAGTCATGTTCTTTAAAATATATAAATTTTAATATATATATTTTTTAACAAAATATTGTTTAAGATATATTTAAACAAAAGTGCATCTATATATATATTTAAACACAATGTGCATGCTTGTTGCATGTAAGATTTTAAGGTAAGATTTTAAGGTGTATGTATATATTTTAAAAATATATATATCTTATTAAAAGAAATATATATATATATATATATATATATATATATATATATATATATATTATTTAATTTAAAAAAAAGGTATATGTATATGTATTACTTAGAAAAAGATTGTTGCATGTAGGATTTATAAAATTTCTTTTAATGTAATATTTTAATCCTAAATTTAAGAATAAGTATGTATATAATTACATTTTTTTTCTTCTTCTTTATGTTTAATAATAATAAAATTATAATCACTACAGTATCAAACACGAGCACTTTGCTTATTATCACAATCAACATCAAGTTTTAATTTTTTACCTAGAGGTCACCTAAAGTACCGGCTCCAATACCATATGTAACAACATCAATTTAATCATGCAATTAACTATATCACATAAACAATGAATAATCAACACAAAAACTGTTTAACTTCATCATGAAATTTTCAGAAACATGAGCAAGACGACTTATCTGAAATGACTCTTTTTCTTACTTGAGACTCCAAGGTTGAATGCTAGCTGAATCTTGTTGACCGCAACAAAGTTTTGGGGACAACTCTTCACCCAACCATAGGCTCAGCTGTATGTAATCTTTCCACAGCTGGCCACCCCGAGCCCTCAATCAATGTACTACTGCCAGGGTATCCTTTGCCTCACCATACCTTTCTCTCTAGGGAATGGATGAAAGAATGAATGCCTTGAACCTTCTTCAATGTCTATTAAATAGACCAAACCATGGAATGGGAACCACATGTACACATTCACTGTGTCAACATGCAACTTAAGTTTTACTTAATTTAGTGTTCTCTTACTTTTTGTTAGCTTTACTTAATTTAGTGTTCTCTTAGTTTAACTTTCTTTTTATTAGTTTCTTAGTTTAACTCTTTGTTAATTTATTTACTTTTGTTAATTAATTCTTTCTTTAACTTTACTTATTGTTTATTGTTTTATTTATTATTTATTTATTATCCTCGACTATTTATTTATTTAATTATTTATTAAATTATATTAAACTATTTATATATTATTTATTATTTTATAATTATTATGACATTACAATTTGAATGGGTTTGCCGCTACTTCAAGTTTTGAAAACAAATGAAACCTCGCAAAATAAAATAGAACAAGAATCAAAAATAAATTAAGGAAAAGAGAAACTATTAATAGATGAAAATGAACATGTAAATGCATACCTGGAAGGAAATTGTTTGTGGATTTTACCTTATGAATCTTCCAATTCTTCCTATGATTTATCAAAATTCTAACTTTGTTCAAACTCATCTCTTATTTATTCTAAATTGGAGTGTGCAATCAGCCTAAATAAAATTTGTTTACTCATGTTCAAGAAATATGAAACTCATAAAATTCACCAAAAATAAATGTGAAAATAGGCTTCCCTTTGAATTGCAACAGCAATTTATTTCCTCTGCTCATTCGGAATTAACTTGAGAAAAATCCATATTGTTATAGTGATTTTTTAATAATGCTTTTGGAAAATAAATATGATGCATATTGTAGCATCAGATAATAAACTAAAGATCAGGATGGGATAAAGCCACTAATTATGGAAAAATATCAACACAGATTTAAATGTATGCACACAGCAGAATGGACATCCTTAAAGTAATTTTAAAAAATTTCGAAGAAGATAAGATGAACTTCATGTGATTACAGCAAAAAGTTAGACTGAATAATAATGATTAAATTGGCATTAGGCTTATAATAGATAGTCATACATTTCATGGGATAATGAGATCATGAAGTTTTATATCCTCAAAACCTTTAACAAATAAATTTTTAGGAGAAAATCATATGAAGACATTTCAAAATAAAGAAAAGTTTCTTTGAGGCGATTGGTGCCAAGTGCAACTTCAATTGAATTTAGTCAAGATGTTATTCAAAATAGGAAGAGTAGAGATATTGCTTAAATAAATTTTGATTTAAAAAATGAGAAGAAAGAATTAGAATTTTTTTGATAAGAGGCAAATATTTCCTTGAAAATGTATATGATATGAGAAGGGCTGATTGCTCATTTTATTTTTATCTGCAGAACTATTAAGAATAAATTAAATACATAAAACAAACTAACTAAATTAATTCTACTTTTATTCTAACCATATACATGAAAATGACTTGGTATAGTCATATTTCCAGTGTAACCATTCTCTTATTTTAATTCCTACATATATGTACAGTTCAAATGTTAGTAACAGAAACACAAATCTAAAAAAATAAATCTGTAAGTAGAATTTACAATTATTGTTAACAGCTTATTTACAATCTCTTTGTTTTGAAATGTCTTTTCCAACTGAATTCCAATTGGATCATAAAAATATGGATGGGTTTCCATTAATAATTGGAAAATGTTTAAAAGAGGAGATGACGGGCTAGATTGTGGATATGAGCTTTTAATTTGAAAGGCCTGAAAAAAATTGTTAGTGTTATGTGTAAGTGTTAAACTATTAACAATTTTCCATGAAGGAAAACTTTCCAAACAATTTTCAAACGAGTTAATGAAAAGTGGATGGAAATCTGTCAAATAAGATGGAAAATTATCAATTGGATTAGATTGATGGCCAGATTGTAAAAATACATTCTCTTGTTGACACTTCCTTTGGGAAAATAGAGGCTTTTGATAAAACATTAGTTTTGATTGAAATTGAAATATTAATAGTTTTTGATGTTCATGATTATAATATGAAACTTCAATTTCTCAATAGGGCAATGCATCAATTGAGTATTCATTTTTAAAGTCCTCAATATGCCAACGTAGAGTGTCAAAAATTTGAAAAATAAAATCACAAAAAAAATCTAAATTTGAACAAAATAAATATGAAAGAAAAAATAAAATGAAATCCTTATTGGTACAACTAATGTTACAACACAATTGGGATTGTTTTGAAATAATTTCTCTTTTACAAGGATTGGTGAGAATAATGGAATTTGAATAATTGCCAATTCGAACTTGTGAATTAGAAAGAGAATTATGATTATGAGCAGGAATGGGAGTTTGATCATGATATGAATCATAATTTGGAATGTTTTCTTGAATGGTGAAATCATGAAGATAATTTGTTGCTCCAAAATGAGGATTGGTTGAAATAATTTCTAAATTGAAATGTTCCTCATTCTCAGATGTTATTTGAATTTTATCATGAGGATACTCTTGAGAAAAACAGAAATCAACATCCTTGATGTCAAAATAATTATCATAAATGACTTCACAATATTGTTTAGAATTCCCTTCAATCATGTCCAATACATCAAAACAAGAAGGAATAAAAAAATCATGTTCATTAATGGCAAAAGAATGATCATTAATTATTTCTCTATCTTGATAAAAATTTATTGATAATTCATTTAGATCATCCTCTTTATTTTCTGAAATATCATTAATACCAAGAGGGGAGAAATTACCAACATTACAAATATCAGGATAAAGGGAAAAATGAGAATCAGAAATAATGAATTCAAAATTTTATCTGTTTGAGAACTCTCGTACATCATGCTGACTATAAATTTTAGATTCTAGATCATTCATTTGTGTATCCACGCTTTTTTGAAGAATTGTGCTTTGATTTTCTGAATGTGGCATTTGCTTATCATGAAAAAATTTAGAAATTTGTACAACAGCTTGTGTTTTATTATTCACTTTGATTGTTGGTTGCACGTGTTGATTTGTGATCTGATTTTCTGAATTTAATGTGGAGGAATTTTCATATTTCAAAGCAGATTTTTCTCCAAAATTAATGTTATTGTCTTCTTGTATTTGAATAGAAATATTTTTCAAGCTTTGTGAGACCACTTCATCATAATTTATTTGCACATCGATATTGGAATTCTCATTTATTTCAGAAAGGGATGGAACAAAGCTTGAACTAATTTCATATGGATTGGGAATGGGAGGAAGAGAGCAAATATATTCAAACCAATCTAGTGATTCTTCTTCCATAAGTTTATCTTCAACTTTAAATCTTAAACAATTCAAATGAAATCGAATATTAAAATCTCTAACAGACTCATTTTCAAATCTTCGTAGATATTCAATTTCATTTCATACCTGTTCATAATCTTATCCATCAAATTTACAAATGAAAAGTGTAACAAATTGATCCCAGCTGTGAATTGAGGCAACCATAAGAGTTCTACACTAGTTTCTAGCTTTTTCCGCAAATGTGAGAGTAAAAATTCTGCATAAAATGCCTTCATCAATTCTTTGAAAATCATAATTTGAAACATTTTGAATAAATTGAAAGACATGATTAAAAGCAAAAGAATTTTTCTTACATCAAACTTTACCTGAGACAAGAGTCTTACCACTTCGGGTGGAGTATTGGAAGATACACATCCATATATACAACTCCAAAATGGAAGTTTTAAAGGAGCCATTGTAATAAAAATGAGATGTTAGAATTGAAAAGACTCCAATAGACAAAAAGTTTCAGGCCCTCCTTCTAGTGCCAAAAATTTTGAAGCCTCAAAAATCGCTACAACAACATTTTTGATGGATAACCACCCGGTCCGGACCTTAATACAACTCCTTTTTCATTTATGATAGTGGCTCTGACTGGTTTAACTAGGTCTAGTTACCTTTTCCCTATCGCTATTGGTTTATGATATATCTTTAACTAACAATATACAGGGATATCAGATCGATTCTTCTTGATGATCACGCAAGAGAATAACCCTTAAGCTTATTTGGGTTTAGCCAAACCACAACTAAGATTTTTCCTCTTTCAGAAGAGGTCTTAAAAGAATGTATAAATTAATCTAAATGCAAAATTATTCTATAATGCAAGCAAAAGAAACTAATCTAAATCCTATCTCAATTAGGTAGATGAAAATCTAACCCAACTAAGAGCAAGATAATTAAATAGTGAGGATTAAAATATGTCTGGATTTTAATTAATGTCAAACCAACGAAGAAATTCAATTATCTCACATTTGTGAATACCAAAACACATTCTATTGATACCATTTGACTGAAATAATAAATCAACAATACTCCGGAAGAAATTCATGAAAATGATATTGATTGACAATTCAGTCAAGCCAATAATTAAACAATAATATCTGGAAAAAATTCACAACATATTACTATTTAATAAATCAATTTTATAAGACAGATCGCTAAGTAATGGTTACTCAGAAATCAAAGTGTAATTCATAAGAGCGGAGATACATAACAATTTGAGACAAATTATCCATATCAACAGAAATGCCAAAACATGAATAAAATGAAACAACAATTTTATTAACATAAAAATGAAACTGGTATTTGATACAGAAATGTCAAAAATACCAGTTAATTGAATCTGCTTCTCTTATCCTAGTCTCTAACAGTACTTTACATTACTTGAATTTATGCTTTCATGACTAGAGCTGCAGAAATGCAAACTCTGCCCATCATGCATAATTCAAGACATAAAGAAAAATCCCTCATTAATATTTAGATCTGAAATTTTCTCTCCTCCCCATCTACAACTCTAAATTCCTATTACAGAAATGCTTTTAGAAGTATAGAATTGCAAAGGAGAGCAGCCACTTTTAAATTTTGCAATCTCTAATTTATAATATTTCCAAAGGTATTTTGAGAGGAGAGTTTGTTGAAGAAAAATTTGCCTAATCCAATTTTAATTGCTCAAAATTTCCAATATTTAATTGCTGGTGTTTTCTCATTGATTGAGATCTTTTTCTCCATATCTCTTCTATTGTTTTTCCTGCAAAAAGAAATCAAAATGAATTAAGATGCAACAATAAAATCAAAATATCATTTTTTGGCATTAAAACAAATCCAATCAAATTCTATTTGAATAAATAATTAAAAATAAAATATAAGCTCCCTATTTATGCCTAGAATGGTTTAATTGGCTAAGCATATCATTGATGAGTGAATCTGCAATTAGAAGAGGCTTTGGGAAAATGAAAATGAAGAAAATAAAACTCAAAAAATTGATTTTGTTTTAGAAATTCGGAGCTTGATTTTCTGTCTTTTTCTTGACCCAATAAATGACCAAATTTGTTATTGAAACTTCCTCAGAAATGTTCTCTTTGATTTTCTCTTTTCAATGAGCCGTCCTGGGCCTCATTTTCCCATGTAAAACTCAATCTATGAGCCTCCAAAGTTGATAAGTCAAATCTAATATAAATCTGGAAATTTTGTTGCTGGGCTAAAAATTAAATTTTTAATTAAAAATTTAATCCTAAATTAGCCTCTAATTATCTAATAATTAATCCTAATTTATTTGTTAATTATAAACTAAACTAATTATTTAATAAACTATTTATTAATTAATATTAATCTAACTAACAAATATAAAACAAATTAATTTATAATTTAATTAAATTAATTATATTCTATATATTAACTAATTTAATTAATTTTAAAATTAATTATTTTAATTATTCAAATCTTAAATTTAATATATTAAATTAAACTAAACTAACATTTCATTAATATTGACACTATCCTAACACACTAACACTATTCTAACATAAAATTAAAACAATACCTACTACTAACACTATATTAACATACTAACACTACATTCACTAACTTAACACTAACGAATGAGTTTGAAAAAGGAAAAAAGACAAATGACTTATGCCTCATCGCATCGGCATATCGAGTGTGTGATTATCGGAGTTTGTTACGAAATGCATCCATTGGATTTTACCGATGTGAAACTCCGATGTGATGTAATTAAATTTTAATTTAATTAAATTAATTATAATTTATATATTGATTAATTTGATTGATTTAAAATTTAATATTTAAATATTAGTTTTTTATTTTTCTTTTTTTCTTTTTTTTCTTTTTCTTTCATTCTAATGATGCTAAATTATGAATTTATCTAAGGGATGATTTGCCTATCTAAACTACAGCCACTTTGACATTTTGGATTTTTTGGATTTTTCGAGTTTAGTAATTTATTTGAAAATTGGAATAAATTATCGAAATCCTGATGCTTTGTTATTTGGTTGTATAAGTAAAAATGAAAAATATTAGTCATAACTAATTATGGGTTAATATTTTAAACTAAATGCATATAAAAAAAATGAAATATTGTACATTTTATGCATTTTCTAACTCAGGCGACATAATTGATTAGACTTCAAAGGAGTGTTATTTACAAACCGGTTGACCAAATGAGACAAAACAAGCGTCAACAGGAAGCTTATAAAAAATCAATTTCATCTGAGCAATCAAAAAAAGAATCTAAAGAAAATGAAAAATTAACAAAATTGTAAGATAATTGACTCAATAAAAATCCTAAAAGGTGTTTAGCCAAAAATTTTATAGAAAGGGTCCCCATTATTTGATGTGAACAAGTTAAAAATGGGGGTTTGTTGTACCATACAACAAAAGGCTAGGAAGGCTCCTCAAGCCTAGCCATAGTCACTCCAAGGGAAACGTAGTTGGGACAAAGGGTGTATCCTTTGAAAAGAGGCCCAAACCTCTAGTTGTCGATGACCACGGGTTGTAGGTTTCCTTGTGGAGCATCCCAACGGTTCAAACAATGTTAATAAAGGAATAACGAAGGCAAGATATCCAGATAAGGGAACATCATGATTAAAGGTATGTTGTAGCAGTTTTGGCGAGATGTCACAAAATGTTGAGTTCCCTAACAATTGATAGGAAGCTACAATCGCATGCACATATCCCAAGGAAATAGGGTAGTAGTAGTTTGTTGTAGATGAATCCTTGGTGATGAATGGATGTTAGTGGTTGAGGTGTGTTTATGGACATCATATGAGTAGGTACATCATCAAATGTATGTTAGGTCCCTATATTACTATTGTAGTCACTTACTGTTGTTAGTGTAGCCCCCTTATTGTTATTGTTGTACCCCTGTAGCCTCCATATTGTTATTATTGTGCCCCATAAAATCCCACTATTTTTATTGTTGTGCCCTTACATTATTATTGTTAGGTCGGCAAGGATTATATTGTGACCCCATGGACTCATATATATAGAAAGGAGGTTTTTTCATTTGTATCATCCAATAATTTTTCATTTATGTAATGTAAAAGGAGTATTCCCCCTCGATGTAGATGATTTTTGAGTTGTTGATCTCTCTTTTCTTCTATTTTGTGAGCTGGTTTCATAACATTTGGTATCAGAGCTTTGGATTCTAGGGTTTCACTACTTCAAATAGGTCATCATGGAATTTTCGCAATAAACATTTTTTACGAAGGTTCATATGCTCAAAAAAAACCCATTTGCAAAGAAATCCTAAGGAACTTCTTATAAAAATTTTAGATCTTGGTTCGCAATATTTTCAGAGATATGATATGTGGAAGTTAGGGTTTTTTTAAGCTCTCGAATTTCATCTCAAATAGATGACCTTGGGAAAATTGTCATAACTCTCTCTCTGAGATCTGGATTAGAATTCTATAAAAGGTGGTCGAAACTACATGGACTTTAGTTTCTTGTGTATCAATTTCAGAGCTGAAGAATGAAACATTGACATGTGGCACGTTGTACAAGTTATCTCTACTAAACCAGTCCATAATTAGGTCATTTTGGGATATTGGACATATCTTTGTCTTAAATAATCCAAATCAGGTTAGACATGTGGCATTGGAAAGAAGATTCAAAGGAATACTAAAGGACTGAAGATAAAATATTGGGGATCCGAAATTTTAGAGATACATCGGTTTCAATATCGAGCTCCTCAAAAGCAATAAAAAAGTGTGTATTTTTTTTTAAATTGCATAAGTCTTGTTTGAAAAATCAAATTGAAGTGATTCCAAGGGCATATTGAAGCATAGATATTAGTATTGGGTTCTAAAATCCCCCCTAAAAATAATTAAGACCCATTAAGCCCTGGAAATCTCTACTATGACTCATGAAGAGGAAAAAGTGCAACATGATACATCAAAATTACAAGAGAAAGTTGCTATCAAAATTACAAGAGAAAGTGCAACAACTTTCTCTCTCGCAAAGAGCAACAAAAAATGAAATGGAAGTTTTGAAGAAAGGCATGGAAGCTAAGATGTATGGTTTGAAGAAAGGAGTGGAAGCTAAGATGGATGGTTTGAATAATGGCATGGAATACATGTAAGAAAAAATGAAAGACAACATGAAATACATGAAGAATGATCTAAAAGCAACCATGGAAGGTTTGAAGGAAGGTTTGACAAAGTTGCTACAAAATGATTCCTAATGGTGAAAATATAGTAAAGGAAGCTCATAATGAGAAAAAAATAAATTTTAATCGTGAATTCATAACTCTAATGTTGTATTGAAAACCCACCATATTCCAAAGAACAATATGAGGAATTTTGATGGCAAGGATCTTGTAACATGGATAATAAAAATGGAGCAATATTTTGATCTCAATAATGTGCACAACACGCAAAAGTTACACATTGCAACTTTATATTTAGAACAAAATTCATTTGTATGGTATCGAGGCTTTCCCCCTCGAATTGGATGATTTTTAAGTCGTTGATCTCTCTTTTATTCTATTTTGTGAGTTGGTTTTCATATCAATGTAGGTATGTCAAGAGGAGAAACATAAGGTTGAAGAAAAAATGAATGTATGTCCTCTTGAGTTGATGTGATTTGCAGGTGGACAGTGTCCTAGGAGAGTACAATGTATTGGACACTCATGTTCTATTGGATGGCAATGTGAGAGTGGACTAAGTGTGGATAGTGGATTGATAATTTATGGTCTGTTGGAGGACAACGTGATAGTGCCCAAGTTGGAGCTCAGTGTGCAACACTTTTATGGACAAAAGTAGTTGCTAGAGTGGAATATTATGATTCCAAGGGTCTGATCAACAAGGAGAAATTTGAGTATCCCTAGACTTGTATTGTGGAGAAGGATATCTATAGCAAAAGGTGGGAATTCCTCCTAGTTCATTTTCATTGTGGGAGATGGACATATTGCAATAATAGGTGGAAGCCCTTCGTGCCCTATGATAGTTTTCATTGGAGCAATGTAGGAAGACTACAATGAGCTGAAGTCCCTGAATAGATGAGGAGTAACAGTGGGAAGTTGTGAGTTGTTCACAAACAAATTTGTGAACAAATCAACAATAGTCTCGATGTGTTGTGACCTTGATGGAAAAAGGCACAACAAGTGAGAAGATTGGTTAACTGAGGTTCAATGGCTAGATGGAATTGAAGCATTGATAGATGCATATGTTGCAAATAGGGAGTCAAAGGACTAAGCATATGTGTATAGGGTACGACCAATAGGAGTTGTGATTTCATGCTACATCAACAAAATGGTCTTGTATATTCTACAAGTTTCCTTACTTCATTGGTTTGGAGGGATACTACTAGCCTTGGATTCCACGAAAAATGAGGTTATAGGTCTCGACCTATCTTATCTAAACCTTGTGACCTTTGATTAATTTTTATAGATCTCTATATTTATGAAGTTTTTATGGTAACTTTTGCCTTATGTTTATGGCTTCAATAACCATTGAAAAGACCTCACAAATAGGCCTACAATACCTTCCAAAAAACTGTGTCCTTTCTTTTCTTCAAGGAGATGTCTTCGTTGGCATAAAGGTTGCTTCTAGGAGAAGTCTTGACTTTCCTTCGGGTCTAGGATTTCCTTACATTTTCCTTGTCCTAATATAGGCCTCTTAACTTGCTTCTCATATCTCCTAAAATGACGAAGTCGCTGCCTGAGGTGTATGTTTTCAGCCTCTTCAAAACCCTTGGTACAATATTGAATAGAACTTTGACCTAATTTCATAGGTATATCCTATTAGAAGGATTATCTTCTCTTGATTGGATTCACTTATATTCATTTCATCCTTTAAGATATATGCATATAGTCCCTTCTTTCTTCCCATTTGGAGTAATGCAAAGCCCTTCTAGTGATCTTCCAGATTCCTATTATCTTGTCCATAGCTTTGATACCATGTTGGAAAATCAATTAGGGAAGCATTTTATTTTTACTTTTCCTGTCTTGATAAGTATTTTTGATATTATGTTATTTTTCCTACATTCTTATCATCAAATAAATTCCAAAATAATGAAGACCACCACCATACAAAAAAATGAGCACAAGATATTGGCTCCAAGCCAAGGAAAAACCCATCTAAGGGGAAAACTCACAAAGAGCTTCTCTTCTTATAGAACAAATTCAAAGGTTATTTCCAATACCAAAACATAGACTAGGGCCCATCACCAAGAACCAATTCAACCAACCAATATTTTGTCTCCAATTCAATACTAAGTCTCCAAGGGCAACGAAATAAGATATCTTCATGATGAGAGCTCTTTTATCCTTTCATGCTCACGAAGGCAACTTGAAAAACCTCCTGCAATTTTGGACTTGAGGAAACCCTAGAAACCCTATGGTATTCACACATGTGAACAACAGAAGACAAATTTTAGACTTTCGAACCCTTCTAGGGCTTATTTCTTCCTTCGTTAGCCTTCTATTTACTTTTCTAGGACTTTTACAATACACTCCAATTGCGGATCAAAATCAAGGATATTTGCTTGATGTTTCTCTCAATAGGTTAAAGATCCATCTTCATATAGCCTTTTCAAGAGGCTCCATTAGCCCTCTCTTGGTTGGATTTTTCTTGGCTGGCCTACTTGGTCTTAGGAGCCTTCTATAAATTTCTAATTTCAAAATATTTTTTCTTTCATTGATACATATGCCCAAAATTTTCTTTTAAAATGTGACAAGGACTCTTGACTCATGGAAAACCCTAGGAGCATTCAATGGATGCTTGACCTAATGAAAAAGTAAATTGAGACCCATGCTTTACAAAAAACAATTTCTTTCTTATTTTGATAAATACATAATAATTACATCATGATATGATTCAAATGAAACTTATGAAGACTGAAACTAGTTACATTCTTCAACATATCGAAGTATATGGGTATTTGTTTGTAATTTAATATAAAATGCCATCATATTATGTTTAGTTCGCAAGTTATCAAGTGTGTTCATTGGTTAGGATTAATAGGTTCTCAAGTTCTCAAGTTCTTAAATATTACTTGTATATTTTAAATGTAGAGAACTTCCTTGTAATTCACTTGTACTATTATAAGGTTCTTGTGGTTTCATCAAGATGTTCCTCAACATCATATGCCACTCACTAATAGTTTCTCTCATTTGATGGAGTGTTATAGGATCTTCAGCCACACAAGTATTTTTCAGATCTATCTTCATCAAGTGATGGAAGTTTAGGTAGGATAGACTAAATTAACCAAACATATAGTACATCATCTACCAGATGAAGGTTAACTAGAGGGTAAAATATTAGAAGAAAATTATATAGACGCGTGGATTTTTTCTCGCTAATGGGGGATCATGTTCTTATGATAATGAGAGAAAAAATGACATTGAGGCTCCCTTGAGGCACAAACATATAGTGAAATGATGGGCACCCAAGGATCTTCCTGAAATAAACATTATTTTTTCTATCAATGAAATGATATATAACATTTCCCCATAATCATTACATGGTTTGGGGCTATATTCCATGGATAGTGTAAAGGTATGTTGCAACGGATTAACTAAATTGATGGAGTATTTTAGACCCTATTATGTCTATAATTATTGTGTGTAGCTAGTCCAATATACCAAAAGTATGTGAAGATATGGGGTCTTCGCAAATTATATACAACTAAAATAAAATGATAAAAATAAAAGAGTAACTATGTATATTGATGGAAGGCCAAAATTTATAGGGAATATTGCAAGGTTTATAAATATTATATGGCCCACGACCACAAATAAGAAACCCAATTGCATATTTGAGGGGTTGTATGTTCCCTAAAATCAATAACTATGGGTGAAGAGTTGCTCATTGATTATAATTTGAATTGAATAAATACAAACATTTCTATTATGGGGGCGGTATGTATTTTATTTTACTCGACTTGTAAACAATTTTTATTATATGTTATGATTTTCATTTACTATAATATATTGTCATGCATCTTGTAAGTTAAGTAAACATTTTAATACATCACGGTTATAATATTGTGGCAGGTTGATCATGGTCAAAGAGCATCGACCTCACAGCAGGTAAACATCAATGTAATTGTACATAAAATAATATAACCACAAGATTCACTTCAACATTCTCATTCCCTTGCTTTAATAATATTCTAGTTTGAATTAAAAGAAAAAAGTTCTTGAAATGCTATTCATTTGAATTTTTTATCATCGCTTTTTGTTGTGAATATAATTAATTAAATAGTGTTCTTTGGTAGGGGTAAATGAAGTTGTTATAAATTTTAACATTTCTTTGTATAATATCAGTGGTTCATGTATTAATATAATGATATGAAATGAAGTTTTATAAATTTATAACCTTTTATATCAGCCACGATATAATGTGAAGTTTCTATATCAATTTAGACATATGTTAGTGGTGGTTTTCTTAATAATATAATGATGATTAATTGTGGATCAAATGCTTTATTTTATATTTTACTTTTTCATAATGTGCTTTCAATATATCATAATATTTATGAGAAAGCACTAGCATATTTGGCCCAATTTCCAATGGCCAAAATTTCTCTATTGTGACACATAGGCGTCCCAAGAGTGACACTTTAAGGTTGGGAAAAACGTCGCTTCATGTACCATCGCATATGCGACCCTTCTAATAATTGTTGGTAAAGCAACACTAGACACGACACATGCCTTCATTTAGTCAATATTTGAATCATGTTGTTTATTTTCGCTACTCTGACATCATGTGGAGACGTCAGTATTATGACATCGATGCCTTCCCAGAATGTGTCACAAAACCAACAACCTGTCGACGCATGTCTGGCTATATTAGTTTTCCAGCGACAAAAACCGCCGTCAGAAATTCCATTCCGTCAGAAATTCCACGACAGTCATTGCTATTCCAACAACTGGCATAACATTTTTGCAACAGTTGGGCCATATCAGGGACAGAAATAACGGTCGGTAGTGCCACCTTATCCGTCATCTAAAATTTAAATCACAGTTTATTGAAATTGTTAAATATGTATTACCAAGCCTTGTAAAGGTATGAATTAGTTATCAGAATCACTATTTATCTATTCATCTATAGTGATAAGTGACTAACTCATTCTCCTAATTTCTCAGTTATGATTTATAGTATCAATAATATGGGTACCAGACTCTTTTTATTGCAAGCATTAGGTTTAAGAGAATTTTTTAGTGACAATCCAACCTTACATTTTTTAGCAATGGATACAAGATAAGATTCAGTGAATTCCCTCCTGAAGACTTTGACATTGGATATATAGTCCCAAAATGGCTTGAAAGCAAGCCCAACATTTCTAAGCTTAAATAATTTTATGATGGAAAGCTTCCCAATACATTTATGGTTCTTCCTTTGCGTGCAGAGAAGGTTGAAGTTGTGCAGAAGGAACTCTCTAGTATTAAACCTTGAATTATTTTATTTATGTCCAATATCAAGAATAATTTTGTTCATGAGGTCCATGCGATTGCCAGTTTTAACAAAAATAAACAAAATTTGTGTTTCAAGGGAGACTAAATTTCGAAATTCCAAGAGTGAATACAGTGAATTGTTCACTTTGCATTTGTCCGCTAATGAAGGTAAAAATTCTATGGTAACATCTAGTTATTACATGTGGAGGCAACATTTTAAAGTGAAAAATGAGTGTACGGTGGAACAGAGGAAAGATGTGGAAAAATGGGTGATTACACTCACTTTTCCCTATGATAAGCGTCTTACTAAAGAAGACAAACCAACCTCTGGTATTTATTATTTTCTCCCAACAGAAATGGTAACTGGCTTTCCATTTGTAATATAAGCAGACTTCTTACTAGTTTTCTGAAGAGAAACCATTATTTTTTACAACAAATGGAACCAAGGAATACTTGGTTGCATTCTGTTAGCTTTTTGTTCAACATGTAGTTTGTTAGTCTATGAAAATTCTCCCCCCACATATAAATTTGTAGACATACCTCTCAAAAAACCAGGTGATTTAATGCATCCAGCATACCATTCATCTGACACATTCCAATTTTAGGAACTTTAAGACACTAGAAAGTTCATCCTTGTCGAGACAAGGATGCTCTATCTTAACATCACCGGCCAAGAAAGAATCCAGGCCGCTTTTCTAACCTTATTCTCTTGCTCTCTCCAAAATGCTCCTGAAGGATGGCAGTATTCTCCAAGTCTCTGTTGGCCTACCCAAATCTCTACCAACAGTTGGAATCACACAAAACTATTTCCTCCATTCTTAACTAGACTTTAATATCACCTCTAACTTGTGCTAGCTGCTGATAATGAGGACTATCAACGGGAAGATATTTATAATTATCACAACTTAATTCAAGGCATAGAATGGCACAATCCCCGCTGTGAATTGCAGTGACAGGGATTTCTGCATGTTATTTATAGAAAAATAAATAAATAAATAAGGCCTGCCAAAAAAATTCAAAGAAAAAGTTATGGAATACTAAGTAATTGTGATGATATTAACTCGAGAGAAAAAAAATATGTTTTTAAGGAAAAAATTTGAATGAAAGAAATTAAACCAAGATTTTTCTATACCTATATTTCTGGAAGCATGTCTGAAATGAATCCAAAAATGAGATTTGTGTAGCACTAATTGCCCCAAACATTCTTCTTTTACTTGAACCTGAACTTGAAATCTCATATCTCAAAATCTCTAGTTGGGCTATTGAGACCTACATATCCAAAGTATGCAGAAAAATCATATTTTGGTCCAAGCGATTGTTTTAATTCCCAACTTGGAAAGGACCATGAACCAGAAGATATGTAAGAATAAAAATTAATATCTATTCTGGTTTTGAAAAAAAAAATATGAAAAGAGAGATACTGTTAACACTAGAAAATCATACAATGAGAAGATGACATTATTTAATGTCAAGCAGAAGGATTTATAGGCCTAAAAGACATTACAGAATCTGGAAAGTATTTAAAAATCTCTAAGGTCTAGGAAAAAATCAAATTTGAGCAAGTCATAAATGCTTTTGCGCGCATAACCCTTCGTGAAGAGTGCCTTTACGTGCCTTTTGACCTGAAATGCATGCAATCCTGGGAGTGGCGAAAGTCACTTTCCGGGACCACAAAAATAACACTCCAGGACAGTGATTTCACACTTGAAGCTACCTAAGGACAACCATCAAATCCTCCTTAGACATCAAGGGAGCACACAATGGAATATTTGTGGCACATAATGGAATATTTGTGGCACATAATGGAATCATCCCTCTCCCTTGGGTCACCATCCACAATGTACCAAGGGAGGAAAGGAGGATTTGAATTCTCCTATATAATACCACCAAGAGATGAAGAACTTGAGAGCACATTTTTATGTTGACCATAATTTCCCAAGCAATACCAACAGTGTGTGATCCAGAGCTGAAGATAGAGGGGACTCAATTGTTGGACATCCAACAAGTTCAGTCCACCATAGGAAATGAAGATGAAACATCCTTTGTTAGTGTGTTTGGTGCACGTATGTACAAAATCACACCAAATTAAGGGGTGTGGTTTACCCTCTTAAGTTATTGGTCACAGGCAGAAAAATAAGTAGAGTCAAACAAGCTAGAATCATAAGCATACTAGATAGAGAAATAGCATGCATATATAAACTAAAACTAAACTAAAAACTAAAAAAATAAAACAAAAGCTCTGAATAGAGTCAAAAAACTGAAGTAATCATAACGATGGCTCTTTCAGCCCCTCTTATTGAGTGCTGGTAGAAAATGAGGATGAAACTTTAACCCTCTTGCCAAAGGGCCCTTAGAACATGGGTTCTAAGTCCCGATGCAAGGATGTTCTTACTTCAAAGCTTGCTTCGGTGCAAAGTCTCCCTCTCTCTCCTGTGGTGGACTGAACTTGTTGGATGGCCAACAATTGAGTCCCCTCTATCTTCAGCTCTGAATCACACACTGTTGGTATTGCTTGGGAAATTCTGGCCAGCATAACAATGTGCTCTCAAGTTCTTCATCTTTTGGTGGTCTAATATAGGAGAATTAAAATCCCCCTTCCCTCCCTTGGTACATTTTGGATGGTGACCCAAGGGAGGGGGATGATTCAATTCTGTACCAAAAATATTCCATTGTGTGCTCCCGTGATGTCTAAGGAGGCTATGGTGGTTGTCCTTAGGAGGCTTCAAGTGTGAAATCACTGTCCTCGAGTGTGATTTGTGTGGTCTCGGAAAGTGACTTTCGCCACTCCTAGGATTGTGCACATTTTGGGGCAAAAGGTGCACAAAGGTGCTCTTCACGAATGATTATGCACAAAAAAGCATTTATGAATTGCTCAAATTTGATTTTTCCCCAGACCTTAGAGATTTTTAAATACTTTGCAGATTCTCTAATGTCTCTTAGCCCTGTAAATCCTTCTACCTAACATTAAATAATTTTGTCTTCTAATTGTATGATTTTCCAGTGTTAACAGTCACCCCCTACTGTGTGATGTCTAGGAAGAACTCTATAGCCGAAATACATTATAGTTTATTTTCTGTATATTGTGCATAGAGAAAGAGAGAGACCTGCATGAAGCTCGGAATTGGAGACACCCTGCACCGGTTCCAAGAATGACCATGTCCTATGGGACCCTTGTAAGAAAATATAATACAATATATATACAAATTTTCTACGAGGCAGTCTTGTCCCATGCTCGTGATGCTATGGCTAGTTAAAAAAAATTATTTGACAGATACATGTTCTGTCTGTGTCACTAATATGGTAGTGATTTGGTGGTTTTTGACGACAACTATTAACGCCCTCCGGGGTGTTTTTTCTTTAACAATAGGTGGAATGTGGTACCCATATGCATAAAATTGGTATGGCATATATATGCGCATTGTATGCATAGGTGCTAGCTGGGACCTTCCCATGTAAGCATTTCTGAAAGAGACGCTTATGAAGGCACGGTTTTTCGACGAATTTGATCAAAGTGCAATGGTTGTAAGGTACGATACCATCTTGTCATGAAAGCTTTTGTTGTAGTCAAATGTCAAGAGGATAGATGACATATGTTGGAAATGATTTCTCCCACAGTGCCACCTGAGGATGCCCCTTTTGTAGAGAGGTGTGATACAAGGTACCACTTCCTTTTTGGAAAATAGGTGTTGAAGTTGACAAAAACGAAGCCTCAACCAAACAACGGGTTGCTAATATGAAGGGTCATGGACCTGGATGTGATGGTTTTAACATAGGCATGTTGGTGAGGGGTGACTAAAAACTGATGATGGGGATTTAGTGGCCCAAGGTCTGAGTATACTAAGTAGCTTGGCGGCAGTCATAGTTATTTCTGATGGTGAAAATCCCTGGAGTCGGTAGGACTTCCAGGGTGGCTATAATCTAGCTATGAATGTCATTGTGGCTTGTGTGTGTGGGTGTAATATTCTGACCAAGGGTGTTCAGGGACTTCTACCATGGGAGAAAATATGGATTAGAGGGTGGGGGACGTAGTGCACTGTTTGTGGTCTTTGTACACTTACCAAAAGAATAAAATAATGGGGTTTGGTTTGTACAAAATGTAGAGACAAGTGCCCTAAAACATGAAAGTGTTCGCTCAATAATGTTGTGAGGAAGGTGTTTTTCTGAGGGTGGGGACCCCATTGGTTGGTCTCATGTGTAAGTTTGATGAATTGGATGAAAAAATATCGCAGATGGGATTATGCTGGTGGAGGTATAGTGGGCCAAATGCGAGGTGTGGTAATGTGCTTTTGATTTGCTTGTACAACTTGGCCATCCAGGAAGGGGGTTTTATTTTGTATGGTAAAACTTGACCTTATGCATGGTGGATGGATGGCCATGAGGTGCTTCCCGGACTAAAGTGGTATGGCCATGGCATCACTTTTGTTGTGATATTTGGTCTATTGTGGGTGACGAGTGCCATGGAGGGGAGGCTCTACCAACCAACGAGGATGTTTATCATGTGAAGGTTGAGGCGATGATAAACACAGTCAGATATGTGGAACCTATAATCGATTTCTAATTGAGAAATGATGTCAGAATATGCATAGTTTTCTGGGACTCTATCATGCTGGGGGTAGAATGATACTTTCTCTGGAACTTTCATCGGATGGAGTTGTGAATGGTTTGCGAGCTTTTCATGCAAAAAAAACCACCTCGAGTGAAAGCATCTTCTTTATCAAATATTATTGAAAGTCATGAGCTTTAAAAAATAAGATGAGAGAGGGCATACCTGCCGGCGCTGAAAAAATATTTTTTCAGGAGTGTGAATGTGTGGCTTTGCCTATGTTTGTTTTGGAGTGTTGATCATAGCGCTGCTTACAGTTCGGAGAATGCACCTTCTAATCTCTCGTTATGGTCCTCCAAATTTTTTGAAAAGGGTGATATATAGGTGAATATGGCCCTAATTCAATTCATTTGTACTTGTTGAGTTCTTTAGAGGTCAGAGGCTTCTGTGGAGCAGTTCTTGTTGTTGCGGTCAGCCTGAGCACCAGGGATTAGCAATATCATGCCCAGGTAACATCCATGATGTCCTGCACTTTAATTTTTTTAGCATGATGGTGTCGGGGTCCAGAAAAAAAAAATTTGTACATATTTTGGATGATTTTTCCCTAGATTGCGTGGGCGATCAGGGCAAGGGCGCACCCTTTGTGCGTATTTTCCAAGGATATGCGCACTTTAAGCACTTTGTTCCCCTTTTTTTGCTTACCTCAAGTGCTCTTGTGGCAAATACAGGCATGCCTTTCATGTGCCTATCTAAGGGATAGGCACACAAAAGGCCGAGGCGAAAATTTTTTGAGTTTTTGCCTATTTTTGATGTTTTTCTGTTGTTGATGGGTTCCTGTTTAGATTACATGTTGTTGTGGAGGGAGCGGGATTGGCCTGAGCTCCATACTGAATTTATTGTCAATGTTGGGGTGCACCATCAGCTGGCACAATGGGTCTCCTAAATTTCACAGAAAAAGAGCTTCTTCGGTCACAGGACCAATTGCTTCCTTACTTGATCCAACATTGGTGTAGCAGGCACAACATGTTTTTGTTGCGTGGGACTAACCTGGCCATCCGTCCAAAGATGGATGTATATTTTGTGACTGGGTTACTACCTCATGGTGACATGCTGAGGTATCCACTCCCTTTTGGGAGAGTGGATTTGGAGAGGTTCTGGAGGCATCATTGTGGTGGGGCACCTCTTATAGAGGGGTGCATCAACATTGCATCAGTGACATATTTGGCTGATCAGTGTGCTCTGGCAGTTATTGTGTGACTTTCAGGGTCTTCGACTCCGCATCGGGCATCTGGCCCTCATGTTGGAGTCTTGCGCTAGCTAAGGGCCAGAACTTCTTTGATTTTGCCCGTTTTTTCTATGACGGGATGGTGATTCATCTCAAAAAGGTTCGAAATGGATCAAAGTTGTTTGCGTATGCCAAAATTCTATGCAGCATTATGTACGAGAGGGTAGTGTTGCTGAGACCAGTGGTGGCAGTGCCTCCTAGGGGGCCACGAGAGCCTCGCATGAGGAGGTGGGCTCTGGTGATGCCGCAAGGTAGTGGGGGTATGGTGGGGCGTTATTGGAACACCACGACGGAGGCCTAGTTTGAGGTGAACCCCTAGATGTTTCTGTTATTCCCATATGCAAGGATGGACTTATGAGGGGATCCAAAGATGGGTCTCCCTCCTAGTTATGCTTAGGGGCCAACAGGTACATTATTTATGTTTTTTTGTTTATTTTAGTATAAATGTGCTTATGTGTTTTGATGGTGACACTGACATAGTTTTGGTTACTCTTGCAAATGTTGGCGAGGTAGGTCACCCCGTGGCTCGATTGGTTGGCCACGGTCCTCTTTTAAGACCTCGAGGTGGGTAAGGAGGAGATGTTGTTGAAGGACCTGGTGGTGGTGCTGGTGGTGGTGCTGGCCCTTCAGGAGAGGGTAGTAGCTTGACTATTGATGAGGTTGCAGATGAGCGAGCTCATGTCGATGCAGAGTTGGAACGTGCAGATGTGGCAGAGGATCGCAACACTAAGCTGACTACTCGGGTGTCAGTTCTAGAGGATTCCTAGGGTTGATTGGACTGCTTGACCTAGGGGATAACTTTGCGAGGTTTTATGGATGATCTCGAGGAGATCTGGTTGGATATGGTGATGGCCCAGGAGAGGGAATATCAGCCTATTTCACATCGGGTGGCAGTCTCAGTTGTGACAGAGGCTCCAGTGGTGGTACCAGGAGCAGTTGTGGGTCCAGATGCCCCTCTTGAGGGGGCACTGCCCTAAAGTATACTTTTACATGGGGAAATCACCCATTATGAGGATGCTTCCCCTATTTTTGATGACTTTTGTGTATCTTGGCCTAGACGATGGGTCAGCGACACTATTTTTTGTACTCAAACATATACACCATGATATATATATATATATATATATATGAGAGATATTTCTTGCGGCTCTACATGTTGTCCCCCCTGTTTTTGTTTATGGATGATGTTATACTGATGGATATCTATGTTTTTTGTTTTTTATGTATGATGGTTTATTTGAGATGCATTCCAGTTTAGGATATTGTTAGCTATGTGATCAGCTATTTGGTTTTAACTCCTTGGTACATGTGTAAATGTAATATAGTCAAATTTTCTGCTTAGTCTTTGTGCACACAAATATTTTCTAAATAGATGTATATCTCTTGTCTCAAATGTTTGGTTTAACTGCGACACTACTAACTAGGACTCAAGGTAGACATGCATATGGTGTATGCCCTGATGGAGGGCGTCGCACATGAGTCCAATGAAAACATCATATTTTACCTTATTGTTTGTTGTTGAACCGATGCACACACTGTTTATGTAGAGTGGTGATCGGTCAGGGTGATAGATGACCTAGGCAACTTCATCGAAACTTTGAGACCATCTTGATGCTCCATCAGCAAATCCAAAATAAGGTTCAGGTCGGTGGTCCATGGTGGCACTTTGAGCGCATTTTGTAAATATTCTTTTGGTAAAAAATTTATAGTGTTTGGGTTTGTGTACGTTCACTCTAGGGAAGGGCCATCTTGGCCCTTATGGGTAAAATTTCTTGAGGTAAAGGTTGTTGACGAGGTTGCTGAGGCATGTCCCATTTGGTTTCATCAAGATGTATGCCCCTTGTTGGAGGTAATGTTTGATGATGTACGGTCCTTTCCACAGGGTTTCGAACTTTCCTGGCCCTAGATCTTCTTTTGCAACATCATAGCGGAGGGCTAGTTCTCCCTCAGTGAATGAGCGAGGGTTGATGTGGCGGTCGAATGATGCTTTTACCCTTTTCTTATGGGCCTCCTTGTATTGCAGTGACTATCGTCAACTTTCGTCTAAAATCTCTAGTTGTCCTAGGCATTGTTCTAGAGGGAGGGTATCATTGAGGAGTTTGATAGTGGTATGCAAATTCGGGATCTCGTGGAAATCAATGCAGAAGCACAAGGCACCTTGATCTTTTGCGACAGGAATAAGGTGGAAATCCTAGGACGTGGGGGCGGATGTAATCCTATTTTCGATATGTGATGATACAAATCATATATGGTGAATCGTGTCATCGGAATTCGGTGGGGGAATAATCTTCATGATGGGAGTCTGCATAAGCGGAAGGTTGTGTTCCCCGCTAGGATGGTCAATTTCCTATGGGTAGAAATTGTGCCTCCTACAGAGGTGCCTGAATGCTTCCATTAACAGGCATACCTCTGGTGCGTGGTTTTGGCCAATGCAGATGGTGCATGGTACCACCATTCCAACTGAGTAGATTGTATGGGAATCAACACTACTCGTCGTCCCTGATGTGGATGCTTGGAAAGGATCTGTTGTAGAAGAGGTGGTCATATGCTTCCACTTCCATGTTGTTGGCTTGGGTGTGTCTATCTCTTTGTGGGAGTGTAGACTCAATGTTTTTCTTGCTGCTCTTAGCTTGGGGAGATGCGCACATTTGATCATATGATGAAATTGTGAACAAATCCAGCAATAGGTGCACGTGATCTTCTCTTGGCTAGAGAGAAGTCTATGAAGGATTGAAGAGACTGTGCAAAAATTATTTGCAAGGGGCTTCAGTTCTCTGCAATGATTGACCCAATGGTCATTCAGGTCACATAGTCTGCATGTTATCCTAGGTTTGTCCTGGGTCATATTTGGTTGGGTTGTCATCCTAGTTTTCCCATCATTCCCATGTGGGTGTGGGGTCACTGGCCTAGGGGTGATGTACTTTCTAAATCGCTTAAGTTTATCATCATGTTTCTTCTCTATGGTATGAATCATATCGATGGTAGGATGAACTCACGAGATATAGGTACAATGCTATTCATAGTGATTGCCCTATTAGGCAAAATAGCCTAGATATGGGGGTCCCATCATTCTCAGCTTGTGGTCTGGTAGGGTACCAACATCGTAATGTTGCTAAATCAGTGAAATTGGCGACCACATGATTGGGCATTTTTCATAACGTGCATGTTGGTCTTCTTTGTAGAGAGCGGTTGGGGGTACCTAGGGGTTCCCGGATTGGTCGTTTTTCAACTGACAGAAAGAGGATGGATCTTCTCATCACATTCTCTTGGGTTGTGGAGAAGCCAGTGGATTCTACATCCATGTCATCTTCGTGGGAGAGGCAGACTATGTCTGAGCATAAACTAGCGAGGGCTAGTCGGAATCAGGGGATATAGTGACAATTTCCCAGAAGTTGATTTTCGGCGTACAATGGACATGTGAAATTTTTTGCGCACAATCCCATGTAGTAAACTCATTCTATAGGATACCATCTATGGATTAGTTCTAGGGCTACGCATTCTTCGAGGATGTGACCACGGTCATCATACAACGTGTAGCGTATAACGGGAGGGGGTAATATTGGGGGTCTTTCTGTTGCCCTTTGTTCCTCCTGTAGGTACAGGATGACACGAGGTTCATCTCTGGCAGAATGGGTGGGGGGATCCTCTTGATAGGATCACTCGATGGCATGTAAGGCAACCCTATATCATGGGATCTCTTGGAAATGATGGGTATAGTGCCCATAGTTGCTACAGATAGCACATGCGTGATGAGTATGCAATTCTTTGCCTTTGCCTTTAGTGGCAAGTTCCTTTTTATGAGAACGCAACATCGCGATGTCTACCTCATAGCCAAGGAGTGGTTTTAATTCATCCAACTCTGAGCAGATATGGGTAGGGTGTCCTATTACGTTGCATATGGTGTAGACAGGTGATTCCCATTGTACGGCGGGAGTCTCCATCTTATTTCCTCTCTTCTCAGTTTTCTTAGCCGTAATCACTAGTTTTGCAATGGAAATTTCCTTTACAGGGATGGTTTCGATCGTTTCTTGGAAAAGTGGGGCCTCCTCAGGACTTAGGGGCTTCAACCCTATAGCAGTGATGTGTGTGGCTCCTGTCCCTATAGGGGGATGAGATACCAAATGGGTAATTCAAACAATATGTTTCGTAACATCACTATTTCCAAAACCTGTTGGGAGACGAAACCAGCTGGGGGGTAGAGAAAAGGGGTTTGGGAAGCAGCGTAGGCTAGAGAGGTTGTCGTGGCCAAAGACTCAATGTCATTACTGCTTGTGTCCGTGTCTTGACTAGCTTTGGTGCTTTATGTGGACATCATTCAAACCAGAGCCCCTGTGACATCAGGTGATGACTCAAGTATAATGGGGGGATCTCCTAGGAATGATCCTAGAGCAGATGATGGTTTGAACTGGCTGGGGCCATATTCTTGGTACGTGATAGTGCATCTGAGGATGTATCTACATAGGGTATAATTACATTAGTGTTTGTTAAGGGTCGCTTCTCACTATGCGTCAATTGGTCGACAATAATGATGTGGTCCTCGTGGGGGAACATCATTATGCGGAAGACAGAGGAGGTTATGGCTGACATGGCATACATATAACTCTATCTAAGGAGTATGATATAGTCCAAGTGAGGTGGACCATATTTCCAGCTAAGTAGTCCGGGACTTTTTGGTAGAGGCTGACAAGGGTTGAAGGACGACCGTCGTATGCTCTAAGTGTGATGACTAAAGGTTTTAGTTCAGGAGACCCTAACTTCTGCCAAAAAAAATTTGACATGATGCACGTGGATGTACCCTCGTCAATGACACATCGGTGAATGGTTATATTCTAGACCAATTCTGGTATCTGAAAGGTGACCATCGAAGGAAGCCTAGGGGTGGCTTTGTTTAAGTTAAAAGACATTAGGTGCATATCGGCAAGGTCCATAGTGCCTAACGCGGAAAGTAGGGATTTCCATTGTTTTGGGCATGACTACAATACTTCCAAAGTTGACATAGCAGCGGGAGATTGGGCTAAATCGTCCATGATGCTATAATTATGGGCCACTTAGGAGTATTTTCCTACTTGACTATTGGGTCCCTTCACCATCTTTGGTAATGGCTCAATAGGCATCTTTGAAATGGTCAAAGGTGTAGTCAGTGCACTGGTACTCGCCCCTGACACGTTGGTGTCTGGTGGGGTTTCATAATTTTGATTCCATGTTTGGAAAAAAATATCTTCGCCAGCCATGTAGATTTTGTGGTTGTTTTTCCCGGAGTCGTCTAGATTTTGTTGTTGAGTGCTTACCGTCCCTTAATGGAGGAAAGGTTCTTGCATCACAACTATTTTCTAGGAAGATCCTCCTTGTCCTCGGTTACTTTGTAGCTTCTTCAGCTCAAGGAGATCAAGACAATGGTGATTATAATTTCTGTACTCACCACATATCGGAGAAGAATGGTTTGTTCGAATAGGTGGCATTTTTCTCTTCTGTTGGGCATTTCTTGGCTCCTCGTTCTGATTCCAGTTGGAGTTGCCTCCAGCTTGGGATCGTGACGGGCATTGCTGGTTGTTGCCCCCTGTCCAAGATTCCCTTTGGGCTTGTTTTTCCATTTTTTCTTCACCACGTTAGGAGGGTAGTTCTATTGGTTATATTATTGTGGTTGGTTTTGGAAAGGCTGCACAAAGTGTAGAAATTATATGCACTAAGCATGCATATGTCCAAGATCCACCTTATCTCACACTATTTAACTTTATGCAAGATACTGAATCCATTCCACTTGTTAATCTTTTGCGGAAAATTAATTTCACACACATGTGAAGCATTAACAAAAATATTCAATCGCACATAACACAGTTTTTAACCAGGAAAGCCTGAAGCTAAAAACCCCAACTATATATTGTGTAACATGGATATCATATGAAAATCTCATACAAACATACAAAGCTTATCACAAGCTCTCAGTACAGTACAATTGTCATACACTAATCAGGCCTAATCTTGCAAATCCATGCACTGATCTTTGCCACCTGCTAGCCTGCCTCCACTGCACAATCTCTGCTAAAGAATAGCTCTAAATGAATTCGAATTACTCCATTCTTGATTGCGCAATCCTCATTGGAAACTCCAATGTGTGTGTGATGCAATCAATGCATCACTATAGTCACAACAGATAGTCTATCTTGCCCTTTCACCTATCTCTCAACTGGTCTCCACTGAAACTGCCATGCACTGTAGTTAACTGTTGTATTGTTCAGTTGATTAATGAGTTATTTTTTGTGAATTAAATAACTAATTAATTCACTCCACTCTCACTAGTGTATCAATCTGTTAGACTAGAAACAACTAGCTCAATTGAGTCTAATTGAGTTAAACTGAATACAACTCCACAACTACTTCTTCCAACTGTGTCATAACTCTGCCACTTGAGTTCTAATTGAGTTCTCCATGCATTAGCTCCAGTAAACTCTTAGGAATTGCGTAATTCCTTCTGTCATCTGATGTGCCACATCTGTGCACTGAACTGAAGTGTTCCAAGAGAATAAGTTGTTGTTTAGAGTTTGATTATTATTAAGAGCTAATAATAATCGACATGCATCTATTTTTATATCAGCGATCTATAAATAGACTTCACCCAATATTCTAAAAATAGAATTTCATATATTTTTCCAACTTGATCAACCATCCACAAATAGCATCCTACAACTTCTGAAATATGATCATCATGTCTAAAAATAGACTTGCACCAAAAATAGCCTGCATGCCCACTTAGTGAAGGCGACTCTTTTCACTAAGCTCATCATCTTGTTGAATCTCAACACTCCCTCTCAACAAGTTAGGGATTATCCTTCACCCCGATCTTGCCTCTATGGTATTCGAATTTGCTCCTGGTGAGCACCTTCGTCAGAATATCTGCATCCTAATCCTCCATAGGAATGTACTAAAGCAACATGATCTTCCGCTGCACACAATCTCTAATATGATGATACCGGATATCAATATGTTTAGATCTATCATGAAACTTAGGATTAACTGAGAGTTTAATGCAACTCTAATTCATTTTGGGATCTAAATGTGAACCGAACAAACCAACCAGAATCTTCCTCATCCAGATAGCCTCACATGCAGCTAAACTTGCTGCCATGTATTCCACTTCCGCTGAAATAAGTGCCACGGATCTTTGTTTCCTGTTGTACCAAGAAACTGTCGTAGATCCGATACTAAAAATCTCTCCTGATGTGCTCTTTTTGTTTGTTGGGCTTCCTGCCTAATCTACATCCGTGAAGCCATGCAACTTCACCTCATCCGTCTGTCTGTACCATAAACCATACTCAGATGTGCCCCTGAGATATCTCAAAACATGCTTGCCTGCCTTCCAAAAGAGCTTGGTAGGCTTAACCATCACTTGTGAAAGTTGGTTCATCGCATAGCATATGTTCGGTCTTGTATTGACTAAATACATGAGTGAACCCACCAACTATCGATAAACAGTGGCATCCACTACCTCTAATGATGTAGCATCCTCTTTCTTCCAACATCCTGGAAGAGGAGTGTCGATAGGCTTGCAACCTTGCATGTGAAACTTCTCAAGTATCTCCCAGGCATACTTGCCTTGAGACACAAACAGTTCACTTTCCCGCTGCCATATTTCCAATCCAAGGAAATAATGAAGGAGGCCCAAATCCTTCATCTCAAACTCCTTTGCAAGGTCTTCCTTGCATGAGTGTATCAACTGCTCATCACCTGTTAGTATTAAATCATCAACATAAAGTACAATGATTAAAAGCTTACCCTCCACCACAATTTTTTACAAGTTTGCATCCACCTCACTCTTGGTGAAGCCAAGTCTAGTGAAATGGCTATCGATCTGAGTGTACCAAGCAAGGGGTGCTTTTTTCAACCCATACAGTGCTCTTTTGAGCCTGCAAACATGTGACTCATTGATGAAGATGTCAAATCCTTCAAGCTGCTCAATGTACACCTCTTCCTCAATGATCCCATTAAGGAACACAGTCTTCACATCCATCTGATGAATGTGCCAACCCATCTTCACTGAGAGAGCAAGGATGGTCCGTATGGAAGAATACTGTGCGACAGGTGCAAAGGTTTCTTCATAATCAATCCCCTCAATATGTGAGAAGCCCCGAGCAACAAATATTGCCTTATACTTCTCGACGCTCCCATCAGCAGCTTTCTTTACCTTGTGGATCCATCTTGATCCTACAACTGATTTTCCCACCGACCTTGGAACAATCTCCCAAGCACTGTTTCTGACAATGGAGTCATACTCCTCCACCATGGCATCTACCCATGTGGGCTCCTGCACTATTTCTATGAAAGAATATGGCTTTTTCATGATACACTTGCTCATAAGAGCCATGTATCCATGATATCGGTCAAGTGACTGTCTCTGTCTGCGCTGTGATGTAGGGACTCCTACATTTTGTGCCGCATCAAGCATCAGTCTCTCAGCTTTTGTGGTACGCTTTCTGCCTTGTCTGATGATCAGTTCTGCATGAATGGACTCCTCCACTCCATGAATCTCCTCCTGTCGCTAATCCACATCCAGAGGCTCATATTTGGGAACAAGAAGTTCCTCCTCCGCATGCAAGTGTGGCTCCCTCTCAAGCGACAACTTCATGGCTTTCACCTCATTGAATTTTCTATCCCGTCACATAACATTCATCCGACTATTTGGAAAACACACATGATAGTTATGGGTTGTTTCTATGTACCCCACAAATATCCCAACTTCTGCAGTCGGCTCCAGCTTCTTCCTAGCGTCTTTCGTCACATGAATGTAAACAGGTGAGCCAAAAATCTTCAAATGAGAAATATCAGGCTTCTTACTAGTAAAAACTTCCTTGGGTGTAATCATGCCAAGTACTTTATGAGGACAACGGTTTTGCACATAAACCATAATGTTTCATGCTTCCACCCACAAGTACATCGGGAGGCCCTGGTCATGCAGCATCGCTCGTGCAGCACCCACGATCATTTTGTTCTTTCTCTTCGCGACCCCATTCTGCTGTGGTTTATGAGGTGCTATGATTTCTCTTCGAATTCCTTCTTTGCTACAGAAGTCTTTGAATTCGCCCGAGATGTATTCACCACCATTATCACTCCATAGAGCTTTCACCTGCTTCCCCAACTCCTTCTCCACCAATACCTTTAACTCACAGAACTTTGAGAACGTTTCACTCTTCTTCTACATGAAGAAGATCCAGCATCTATGAGAAAAGTCATCAAAAAATATAACATAATACCCGTGTTTTGTTGTTGAAGCAACCAAGAATGGTCCACACACGTCTGTGTGAATTCTCTCCAGGATCACCAAAGCACGGTTCTCCTTCTCATGAAGGTGGTCTTCACAAACTTACCCATTGTACATCCTTTGCACTGATCTGACTGTGCAATAGTACCCTTGGGAAGTCCAGTAGAAATGTGCTACAAAATATTTAAAGCGCCATGGTGAAGATGGCTCAATCTCCTATTCCATAATTCACCTTCATCCCGGCTCACCACTTCTTCTGCTTTGCCCACCATTGCAGCGCAGCCATCTACCTCTAGCTTGTAGAGATTCTTAATTTGAACCCCTATCTTCTTGGCTTGACCCTTTGTTTTATGTCTAAGGAAGGCTTTTCCCTCACTGAAAACAACATCATAACCCTTTTCTTCCAGCATTGTGACTGAGACCAAGTTCTTCTTCAGACCTGGAACATGCATGACATTCTTCAACAAGAACGGATTACCGGACTCCCTCTCAAACGTAATGGTCTCAATGCCAGTCACGCTATACCAACCATCATCACCCATCTCTATATGCATCTGGAGGTCCTTCTCCTCCAAGTCACTAAACAACTCTTTGTCTCCCGTCATATGGAAAGACGCACCACTGTCAAGATACCACACCTATCCCATGTAGCTTGAAACCAAGCAAGTGATCAAGGAAAATTCCAGCTCAAATTGTGAGGCTAAGGCCTCTCCAGCTTCAGATCCAATAGCCTGCTTATTCTTCTTCTTCTGTGGACAGTTAGTGGCGAAATGTCCATGTTCGTGATAGTGAAAACACTTCACTTTGGACAAATCCTGCTTCTTGCCTTTAGCATGGGATTTTGAAGAATATTTCTTCCCCTTCCCTTTCCTTTCTTTGGCAACCAAAGAGAAATTCTCTTCATATTCATTCTTCGATTAAAATCCATCCCTGGTACCCCGCCTTATCTCCTCCTGCACAAGATCCGACCAAAGTCACGCCCATCCCAGCAGCTTCTCCTATCCATTGACAGAGTCTTCGTATCTATGCCAACTCTTCGGAAGCCCAAGGAGAGCCAAGCTCACCAAGTCTTCATCATCAACAAGAACCCCCACACTTCCCAGTTCATCCTTGTAGTGGAAAAACTTCGTGAGGTATTTTGGAATATTTTCGTCTTTCTCCATTTTTAATTTTTTGAGCTTGACTTTAAGCACCAACTTCCTCTAGTCACTTCTGCTTTGGAACAAGTCTGTCAAAGCCTTCCACATTAATAATGGAGTGGCTTTCCCATGAAGGCTAGACACAATATGGTCATTCACACCTTCCAGCAGAATCCTTCTCGTCTTTGTTGTCTTCTTTTGCCATGCATCAAGTAATGCAGCATCGCTAGATCCCGGCTTAGGAACATCTCTATCGATGAACTCCTTCAGCCCATTATCCTACAGCACTGCATCCATCCTGTCCTTCTAGGCTATGTAATTTGAGCTCCCATCAAGGGCATACTCCAATCTCAACCCGTTGAAAGACATTTCAATGTATACTCGATTTCTGCACTAAGAATATTCTATAGCAAATTCGAATTGTCCACCAACACAAACTCACTTCACAATTGCAATCTTCAATCAACAATGCTTCGATACCATGTAGAAATTATATGAATTAAGCATGCATATGTCCAAGATCCACCTTATCTCACACTATTTAACTTTATGCAAGATACTGAATCTATTCAACTTGTTAATCTTTTGCAGAAAATTAATTGCACACACATGTGAAGCATAAACAAAAATATTCAATCGCACATAACACAGTTTTTAACCAGGAAAGCCTAAAGCTGAAAACCCCAACTATATATTATGTAACATGGAGATCATATGACAATCTCATACAAACATACAAAGCTTATCACAAGCTCTCAGTACAGTACAATCGTCATACACTAATCAGGTCTAATCTTGCAAATCCATGCACCGATCTTTGCCACCTGCTAGCCTGCCTCCACTGCACAATCTCTGCTAAAGAATAGCTCTAAATGAATTCGAATTACTCCATCCTTGACTGCACAATCCTCATTGGAAACTCCAATGTGTGTGTGATGCAATCAATGCATCACTATAGTCACAACAAATAGTCTATCTTGCCCTTTCACCTATCTCTCCATTGGTCTCCACTGAAATTACCATGCATTGTAGTTAACTGCTGTATTGTTCAGTTGATTAATGAGTTATTATTTGTGAATTAATTCACTCCACTCTCACTAGTGTATCAATTAGTTAGACTAGATACAACTAGCTCAACTGAGTCTAACTGAGTTAAACTGAATACAACTCCATAACTACTTCTTCCAACTGTGTCATAACTCTGCCACTTGAGTTCTAAATGAGTCCTCCATGCATTAGCTCCAGTAAACCCTTAGGAATTGCGTAATTCCTTCTGTCAGCTGATGTGCCACATCTGTGCACTGAACTGAAGTGCTCCAAGAGAATAAGTTGTTGTTTAGAGTCTGATTATTATTAAGAGCTAATAATAATCGACATGCATCTATTTTTAGATCAGCGATCTATAAATAGACTTCGCCCAATATTCTAAAAATAGAATTTCATCTATTTTTCCAACTTGATCAACCATCCACAAATAGCATCCTGCAACTTCTGAAATATGATCATGTCTAAAAATAGACTTGTGCCAAAAATATCCTGTGGGCTCACTTAGTGAAGGCGAATCTTTTCACTAAGCTCATCATCTTGTTAAATTTCAACAAAAATTTCACCTGTGCATTGGTCTATATAGGCGGGTCTTGTGTTGGGGAATGAGCATAACACGGTCCCTGGTTTGCACCTGGCTATTGGAGGGGAGCTCTTCCGTTAGTGTTTCTCTCTGTGTACTAGGTCCCCTGAGCCGAAGGATAGGGTCCTCCATGGTGATATGCTAGCGCCCTATTGGTCAAATTTTGCTGAGGCATATGATGACTTTGAAAACTGGGTTGTGGTACGTTCTAGGTAAAACTGTACGTATAGCTGGGGTTTTGACTGTTGTTGCCTAGGTAACTTTAGGTCAATGACCCAATGAGACCGTCTACAGAGTTCGACACACCTGGAAATTTTTGATAAGTTTGCAGGTGTGGAGCGTTTGGCAGGATATTGTAAATATATCCTGACTGTGTATAAATCAGCTCAAGTTGTGGGGCTTTGTCGATGGCATCCTCTTCAGATGTGGGCCTTTTCTGTGCCACATCCTTTTAAATCTTATAAGTGATAGTTTTCAGGAGAAAATCTAAAATAACATGGTCGTCTAGTTTTGATTTACAAAAACTACGACACTGCCTCCATTTGTGGAGATGGTCCAAGATATGGACGGCGGGAGTTTGTCTAAAATGTGTTAGTATTTCCATTCTGGAATCATGGTGAATGGGTAACTGAAAATATGTTAGGAACGCGGTGGTGAGGGCACAAAATATTCCATGTGAATCAAATGGTTGCTCCACGTACCACTTTGTGGCTACTCCTATCAAAGTGTGTTGAAATAGTCTCAATCGAATAGTGTCATCAATGATATTGTTCGATGAGCACCACAGGTGGAAGGTCATGAAAATATTACCTCGGTCTTCTACTTGCTTTCCTTCAAATTTTGGAATATCCGAAGGGAGCTTCATGGGCATGGGAGGCCATGTAGGGTTGTGTGCGATGGGGTCATTCATCAGCTTGATTAAATCTGGTATATTTAATGAAGCTAAGAAAGGTGACTGGGAGGTCAACGCCATTGAAACTTGTGAAAACACAAAGTTATGGTTAGGAAGAGGGTTAGTCTATGACATACCCTGCTGTGTATTCGTCTGGCTTCTCGAATTGGTCGCACTCCTCTACCCTCTAAGGGTTGTGGGAGGAATGGTGTGTGGTGTGGCGTTGGGAGACCGACTAGGGTTCCCACTAAGGCTGCCCCAATAAAGGACGAACCAATAATGGTGACAGTATTCCGTCTTTGACGCCTAAATGGAGAAAGACCTGGAACCCCTCCCAGTAATGGGGGGAGGTCCAAAAGACACCTAGAACAACGAGGTCCCGTTGGTCCATTCTGGTGTTGACTAGATCTAGTTTTGGAAAATTTTGAGAGGATAGAGTCTATGATCAAAGAAAAATTCTGATCGCATACATAAAACAAAGCAAAAATAAAATAAATTTTCCCTTTAAATTAATTCTATGTGATCAAGAAATCAAAAAAGTGGTTTTTGTTTGTTTGTGTATGATACTCAAATCCTAGAAGACCTATTTATCCTGACACACTCAAATTTAGTTGGGCCTTGAGAAGATATCTTGTGAGTGCTGGCACAACGTCTCGTAAGAGCTAGCGACACCCCTAGTCAACCAAAGAAAATCCACCAAGGTAAGGGTAGAGGATCTAGTGCTTGCCTGCACCGTCACCTATAGGGAAAGGATGCCCTATGTTTGGCCACTAATTAGCTCCGTCCCATGAGAGAATTCGAGCCTTGGGCTTCTTGGTAAGTCAGCTAATAGTACCCAGTATCAGTCGAGTCAGGTAGCCCCAACTGATACCGCACTTACTGCGCCTAAGCCTAACCCCCTCTGAAACAAGTCTCTACAGTGCTCGGGTTTTCTTTTCCATGGGTTGATAGGTGGATTTAAAGCTCCCTAAATAGTCAACTTCTATGTTTCAAGATGAATAATGATAAAGGCGGCTTATTGGATGCCTACCTCCTTGATCCTAACTTAAACTATAAATTCTTTTGTGGCCTCTATGGGGAGAATTTAGTGAGTTTGGTTAACTTAGTTTTAGGTGTATTTGCTTTGCTTAGTAGGTGGATGTGTGTGAGAAAAAAGTGGACAAGCACATAGTTTGAACGTGTGGATATGTGATGATCCTTTTCAAAAATCCCCTATTAAACTATGTTGTATTGTTCCTTGCTCAAAAGAAAAACATGTGCGGATATGGACCGCTTTCTATTTTTCCTAGTTAATCTATGTGATAAACTAAAGGGAGATGGTGAGTTGTGAATAGAGAGTGTTCATATGCTTGCCTAGGATCACTGATGGGTGCAAAAGCAGCAGATATTACTTGCTCTTCTGCCGACAATTCAATCCTGGTCCCGAAATCCTAGTGAAAAAATTGAATTAAGCTAATATTTTTTACACTAGAAAAAAAAACTAGCTAAGAATGTGTAGACTTGGGCCACTTACCTTGGCTAATTATCTAGGTGTGTTAGTATCCAAATTTTCAAAACATAAAAAGAAAATTTTGGAATGAAAGTTAATTTTCCCCCTACTTAAACTATGTGTGAACTTTGCAAAAATCAACTTGAAATAAAACTAAGCCTACAAAAGGCAGCTAAGAGTGAGCTTTAGCAAGTTGTGGGGTACCTCAACCAGTGCTGGAAGATTTATTATGGGATTCCAAGCACTTTGAAAGTAGGAAAATATATAAATGTGGGAAAAATTTATCTTTCTGTCTTTTACACGCAAAAGGTTGCAACAGGCGCGATGTCTGCGTGCGGGTCAGCTCTGAACACGTGCCCTAGGTGCTTCTATGGGAGATAAACACGTGCAAATTCCTGAAAAAGTAATTTTTTGGAGTTTTTCTGCTTCAGTCTATCACTTGGGATGAACTAGGGACTACAAGAGAAAAAGGGGGAAAATCAGCGCCACTTCATAGCATAGACAGGGGTCTCTACAAAAAGGCACAACCAGATAAACATGGAAATAAACGTCAGTGGAGTCACCAATCCTATGTTAGTGTGTTTGGTGCACGTATTTACAAAATCACACCAACTTAAGGGGTGTGTTTTACCCTCTTAAGTTATTGGTCACAGGAAAAAAAATAAGTAGAGTCAAGAAAGTTAGTGGAATAAGCTATAATCATAAGCATACTAGATAGAGAAATAGCATGCATGTATAAACTAAAACTAAACTAAAAATTAAACAAATAAAACAAAAGCTCTGAATAGAGTCAAACAACTGAAATAATCAAAACGATGGCTCTTTTGGCCCCTCTTATTGAGTGCTGGTAGGAAATGAGGATGAAAATTTAACCTTCTTGCCGAAGGGCCCTTAGAACATGGGTTCTAAGTCCCGATGCAAGGATGTTTTTACGTCCAATATTGCTTCGGTGAAAATTCTCCCTCTCTCTCCTATGGTGGACTGAACTTGTTGGATGGCCAATAATTGAGTCCCCTCTATCTTCAGCTCTGGATCACACATTGTTGGTATTGCTTGGGCAATTCTGGCCAACATAATAATGTGCTCTCAAGTTCTTCATCTCTTGGTGGTCTTATATAGGAGAATTCAAATCCTCCCTCCCTCCCTTGGTACATTTTTTATGGTGACCCAAGGGAGGGGGGATGATTCCATTGTGTGCTCCCTTTATGTCTAAGGAGGCTTTGGTGTTTGTCCTTATGCGGCTTCAAGTGTGAAATCACTGTCCTAGAGTGTGCTTTTTGTGGTCTCGGAAAGTGACTTTCGCCACTCCTACGATTGCGCGCATTTTTGGTCAAAAAGCACGCAAAGGCACTCTTCACGAAGGATTATGCATGCAAAAGAATTTATGACTTTCTCAAATTTTATTTTTCCAGACCTTAGAGATTTTTAAATACTTTCCAAATTCTCTAATGCCTTTCAGCGCTGTAAATCCTTCTTCCTAACTTTAAATAATGTCGTCTTCTACTTGTACAATTTTTCAGTATTAACAGATACCATCATGTATAGACAATACAATAGCAACAATTATATTGATGCAACTGAATAATGTTGAAACACTGAGCCACAACCGCAGAGCCAATAAGTGGGGAATTTCAAATTCAAAAATACTACAAGTTATTCCTGTAATTTTGATGCAATAAGGTAGCTTCAGCATGGCCTCATTGTTGAGTAAAGTATATATTGCCTGCACAATAGTCAATCAAAAGGGATAAAAAAAGATAATTAATAAGGAATCAACTGGACGTCATTGTAAGGAAGCATCGATTAGGGATCGAGAGGTAATTAAGTATAAGAGTTTCGGGGTTCCTGGAACCTTCAAAAACAAATTTACCTAATTTTAGCTCAAATAAATTACAAATTCCAAATTGAATTGTGAAGGAGGAGCTTATGTTTAAAATTTTCATATCTAATTTTGCTCAGGAATCTTCGGGAGCCATTGATAAGTTTCTATTTCAGATCTAATGTCAAGGCTGAATTTAATTATGGAGTCAAAATGTTTGATATGCCTAAATAAGACATGGATTGATTTCTCATTATCCAAGGAATGAAGGAGGCGAAATGTTGTCTATGCTAGGGTTGAATTGTTCAGCGTCATTCCAATCCATTGCTTCAGATCTTAGCCTATAGCAGAGATAAATAACATATTTCCATATTTCCTTTTTTGCAGGGTTTAATGATCAACAATAAAGTCGTATTTTATACTCAAGGAGGGCCGAATTACTCTTCATCTCTCCATCAATTTCCAGTGCCGAAGGTCATTCAATCTCTGCCTATAAGGAAGGGCCAAATTGATTAAAAAGGAAGAGGAATTCTGAGAAGTTATACGCATTGTTCTCCAAGAGGATGAGTAGTGTTTGCGCACGAGATCATGGTACCAAACTCATAATTTAAATAACAACATTTTTTTCTATTATAAACACGTGGCTCTGATGTGTCTTCAATGTTTACTAATATAATTACAATATTTCTTTACAAACTTTCCAACAATTCACCTGCATTCATGACGAGGACATAGTGCGGTCAATACAATTTCCGATATTAGCATTTGTGGAAGGTCTAACTTGGCGTACCCATCCATCTAGTGTTTTCAATGGAAATATTTCATTCTCTGCGGGAGATAATCCTAATGACAGGATCTAGCAATATGGCATTTTATGGCATTTTGAATTTTTACTAGTGTATTAATGGTTTAATGTCATTTGTGTGAGCACTTTATTTTGAATAAGGACATTATATTTTAATAATATAATAATTATTTACGTAGGTTTGACGTATGTTTGGAGTCACAAGTATTGAGAGGTCACCAAGCTTATTATAAGTCCTTGGAGCCCATGAATGTAAATGGTGATTTCCCTTACAAGTTCTTGGTTTATATTGTAATGACAATAGTTTATATGCAATGACACTAGTATTGTATATCTTGGTTTATATTAAATTTGCTTGTTTGTTTATTTTTTTCATAAAATTAATATGTATATTTCTATACTATACTATTAGAGATTTAAATACCATTTAATTGTAGATAAATAATATATTTTGTAAAATAATGATTAAAAAAATATAAAATTAAATTTATATTTATGCTAATAATCAAATAAAGACCATTCCACAATGGTCTTTTCATATCCTTCGGTATACCAATGCACATAACATGGGCATCGCTATAGTGACGTTGTCTTCTATTACTGTCGCTATTGCGACACCATAGTCGGGTGGGTCACAATAGCGAAACTTTTTTGTAGTGTCGCAAGAGAGACAACGTCGCCATCGGGGTCGCAAGAGCGACACCGCGTGGTGGGATTTAAAAATTTGAGAAAAAATGGGGAACTTTCCGATAATACATCAAAACTTTCGGAACTAAAGTGTTGGAAAATTGACCATATGCACTAGTGAAGTATTTAACTAGCTAAAATTCCGCTCTTATGTAAAAAATGGAAATTTTTATTGATCTAAAATATTTAATCAAATCCAAATCTTTGAATGTTTATAGTCATTAGGGGAATTTTGAGGTCTAAAATGGGCCTCTTAAGAAAAATGTACAATCAAAATTCACTTTATGAGAACCAATCACATTTTAAGGGATAACATCATCCCTAATGGTTGAGGTAGTATTGCTTGAGTTAAAGGTACTTACTTGTCACATTCTCAATGGTGGATAAAAACTCATGGTTAACCATGGTAGTGCTCTAAGTACTTTTGAATAAAAATATATTATTGTCATTTCATATTTCTTGAAAGAAACAATGCATATCCCTATACATTTATTATATTATATTATTTTTATATAATATATTAATTACATGTTATTATACTATTTAAATAATATAAATTTTAATTAATAGCATGTAATATAATTAAGAATTTATAAATTTGTATTTATATTTTATTTTAAGTTATTTAAGTACAAAGGACAAATGCATTAGTTGTTCAATGATAATGACTTTTTCTTGAAAAACTCATTCTTATTTACAGTCACATCAGTACAATTATTTTATTAATTTTATTTTGGTACAACTTTTGAATTGAAATTAACTATGGTTACATTGATTGTGGTGCAAAAAGTGAATTGCAAATTCATAAATATTATTTTATGGTTTTACTATTATTTTATTATTTCCTTAGGAGGCCCATTTTAGACCTCAAAATTCCCCTAATGTGAAGATGGTGGAAAAAAATTATAAATTACACTTATTTGATAAACAGGGTGACAAGGAGAAGGCACCAACCTCAGAGTAGTCTACAGATGCTCTTGAGGAAGTGCTTAATGAAGAAGCAATTTTTTTGTCAACTAGTCTGATCCAAACAATAAAGAATCTTCTAATCAAATTAAACAAAAAACTTAGTTCTTTAATTTTGATTCAACTACAAACATAAGAGATAAGAGGCCAAATCAAAACTATTATGGGCCAAATTTATCACTATGGGGTAAGAAACTCATTTAATTATCTCGTTTATTTATTTATGATTTTAATTATCTCATCCTTTATAATATATATATATATATATATATATATATATATATATATATATTATAGGTGTTTTTGGGGGAGTACGATCCTCATGGTGAAACTATGGGGGTCATCGTTGGTAGCAGCACCATTTCTTCACCTATGAGTGATGCACCAGTAACTGAGATAAGTACACCCCATGAACAACATGTGACAGCAGGATCTACACCCCATGAACAACATGCGACAGCAGGATCTACACCCCATGAAAAACATATGCTAGGATATGCACATGATGATGTGGATGCAGAGTGTGATCCCTTCGCACATTTTGAAGTGAGATTTCTTGTATCTTCTCATGTTATTAGCACAGGAAAACTACCCATTATGTTGTTGGTAGATGATGACCATGTCCCCATGAAATTATAGAAGCTTCCAGCATTTTAAGATGTGTTTTAAATATTAAGTACAATCTAATTGAAATTTATGTATAGTTTGTGATTATTTTAAAATAATGATAAAATTTCTTTTTATGAAATGATGTATTTTATAGGCGCTTGTATGACCTAATCTTGGAACACTTTGGGCCCACCATTTGCAAAAACTGGAAATCCCAAAGTTCCAAGTTTAAGGATGAACTTGTGAACAAGATGGTTGGCCTTTTCAATGAGGGTACCAACAAAAATGGAGTTACCTCCAAGGTAGGATTACTTTTAAAATATTTGTGGGACTATATAGGGCTCATTTGCAAAAGAAAATTAAGTATGAGCACACTCCTAGAGAGGGAGTGGAAATCCCTAGTGGCCGATGCAATCGAGAAGGTGCTTTGAAAAGAAGGGAATACATCACCTGAATTAGGAAGGTATGAGGAACTTTTAATAATACAATTATGATGCTTTATCATAATTCTGACATCTAATTAAGTTTTTCAATATTTTCAATATATGCTCCCAGATACATCCAAATCCACAAAGGATAGAATAACTAAACATGGGTAGCATCATCTTGGCTCGGGTGGATACTAAAAAATGGCCACAAAAATTATAATTATAAAAAAAAAAAATTGCATCCAAATTATAAATTCTTAACAATTTTAATTGAATATCACAAAAGAAGAAAACATCATGTTCTCATGCAAAATTGTAGGGGTCACAATTCAAAAAGGCTCCTATGGAAGAAGACCTAAATCTTTCTTACAAACACAACTATCAAGTTGTGGTTGAACATAGGACAAGATTATGGTCAACACAGCCTTCTCACACCCAACTTAACACTCAGGTAAATAAAAGCAACGAAGAGAATTTATAAATTATTACTTGTACAATCTATTGGTTATTATTTTTTTCCATAAATTAATGTGCTTGATTGTAAAAAGTAGAAAATAAATCTAGATACAAATGTCCCAAGTAATAATGGAACACATGAGCCTAGTGACGATGGAGTGCCTCTTGAAACTGATGTTCAACTCGGTACTGGAGGTATTTCATGTGTTGTAAAAAAATTGTACTAGGATTACAATTTAAAATATTTAAATGCAAATGGTGCATTAATTATAACCTTTATTGTTTCTTCTCCATAGCATGTATAGGATGAGGATAGACAAGAGGAGGAAAATATAGCCACATATGAAAGTGCTCTGCTTCACTCCACTACTGAAGCAGGTAAAGAACACTCTACTACTATTTTTATTAATAAAAAACTTGTAATAATAATAACTATAAATATGAATTTAGCATTTCTTTCTTATTGAAGTTGATGCTCTACCCCCCTTGCAGCGTCATAGACGTATGACCAGGTTAGGAGCAAGACATACAGATCCCATAACAGTTGAAGGGGATGAATACATCCTTGCTAAATTCCTAAAAAGGAGAAAGAGACCAAATAATAAATTATTGTACTTGTTATATAATTAGAATGACCTTGTTTCATATTGTGTAAACATATTTTTTGTGATAAAATTTATTGAGATGAAATATTTTGTGGATTTATGAATGAATAAATGAATGTTTCTGTTTGTTTCTTTATGTATCTTAATGTCTTGCTTTCAACTATATCCTAGTAGATATTTTGGGTATTGGGGAATTGAGAGTGATGTGAGGGGGGAGGGGAAATTAGAGCTTCCTCCTTAAATGGTTGTCCCTATTAATTAGAGAATAAATTAGGATTTGGATTATCTTGGAGAAAAATTCCCTCAATCCGACAAAGCAACAACAAATTCAATGTTGAATTTTTTGTTGCTTCATCAAGTGGAGGTAGGTATTCTCTAAGATTAAACTACTTCAATAATTTATTCTCAAAACCGAGAGGAGCTCATTCAGGTATTCATGCACTCAAGTATTTTTAATTATTATTTATTCATGCAATTAAACTTAATATTGGTCAAATTTAATCTAAGTTTGCCCCATTGTTCTCATGAATATGTGTAGGACAACTAGTACAATTCATATGTTGAAGTGGGACAATTATGGGAAGCAAATAGCTCAAAATGGTATTTGTTTTATTACCAAATATTTAAAATATGTCGATTTAGTCACTTAGTAATTTCACTTTCTTGAACATGTTCCCTTATTTCATACACTGTTACATAACTAATATTTAAGTATGAAACAATTGTGATTAAACATGCATAACAAAAAAACTTATATCCCTCTCAAGGGATCGCTAAATAAGTATAAAGGAGGCCCCGAATTGATAGATCATAATGCTTAGGCACTTAATTTTGTTTGAGGATGTATTCAAAGATAAGGAGGCTAATCCAAACATTTTGTGTCTGATTTTTCAGTATAAGACGTTTTTTATTAATGTATATTAATTTTACTATGGCATATTCCAATGAAAATTAACATTATTCTTTGCAGTTTCTTATCACTTCATTGGATACAATAGTAGTTTACCTAAAATGAGTCTTTTAATGATGGGGTAAAGAATATTTTGTTAGGTCCCTATAATACTAGTGTACCCCCTTATTGTTATTATTACTATAGCCCCCTTATTGTTATTTTTGTGCCCATGTAATCCCCATATTGTTAGTATTGTGCCCCGTAGAATCCCACTATGGTTATTGTTGTGTCCTTACATTGTTATTGTTATATCAGCTAGGATTATATTTTGATCCGTTGGACTCCTATATATAGAAAGGAGGTTTTGTCATCTGTATCATCGAAGAATTGTTCATTTATGTAATGTAAAGGAGTTTTCCCCCTCAAAGTGGATGAATTCTATTTTGTGAGTTGGTTTCGTAACATTTGGTATCAGAGCTTTGGATTCTAGGGTTTCACTGCTTCAAACAGGTCATCGTGGAATTTTCACTATAACTATTTTTCTACGAAAGTTCAGACACTAAAAATAAAACCTATTTGTGAATAAATCTGAAGGAACTTTTTGTAAAAAATTTAGATCTTGGTTCACAATAATTTTGGAGATATGATATGTGGAAGTTAGGGTTTTTGCAGGCTCCCGAATTTCATCTCAAAGAGGTGAACTTGGGAAAATCTTCATAACAATCTCTGTGAGCATCAGATTGGAATTTTGTAAAAAGTGGATGAAAACAAACGGAATGTATTTTATTATGTATTGATTTTAGAACCGAAGGAGGAAACAGTGATACGTGGCACGACGCACAATTGCACTCTACTAAACCATTCCATTATTAGGTCATTGTGGGAGATTCGGCATAAATTTGTCTTGAAGAATCCAAATCAAGTCTAACCTGTGGCATTGGAAAGAAGATTCGGAGAGATACTATAGGACCTAATTTTAGATATTGAAGATCCAAAATCACAGAGATAATTTAGGGTTAATATCCACCTCCTATAATTCAATTTTTTTTTTTAATTGCATAACGTTTGTTTGGAAAAGTAGTTTGAAGTGATTCCAGGGGCATATTGAAGCATTTTTATAAGTATTGGGTTCTATAACGCCTCCCAAAAATAATTATACACCTATTAATCCCTCTAGAAAATCTACTATGATGCATGAAGAGGAAGAATTGTAGTATGATATATCAAAATTACGGTACCAAGTGCAACAAATTTTGATCTCACAAAGAGAAACCAAATATGACATAAATGGTTTAAAAGTAGACATGCAATCTAAGGTGGATGGTTTGAAGGATCAATGTTGGGTATGTTTTTTATCTTTCCACGACTAGCCCCAAGTGTTGTAAGTTGCACCGGGTGTAGCAAGGGGTCACAGGGGGGGCGGCAGCCCCCCTTGTCGGGGTCTGGGGCAGCGCGCCAGAAAAAAAATTTTGGTGTGTGGACCCACTCATGGGCAGACCCACCAATGGTTTTGTGCATGAGTTTTCACATGGTTTTGGGGGATGAAGGCTTTCGGCCCTTGGTATTTTTTAGATCCGGTCAAGGGAACTATGGTTATGTTCTAATCCAGGGTTAATGGATTGGGGTTTATGTATGCTTCGACATGTATATATATGTGTTGTAACACTAAAAGGAATATAATGAAAATAAAGTTGGTCGTCCCTATTTGGGATCCAGGCGAAAATATCTGTGTTTATTTTTTTTATGTTTTATGCTCTTGATATTGTTTATTTTCTATTTTAAGATTCGTTTGTAGATAATTTCTGTATAGGGTTAAAACCTACAATCAAATGAAAGATTATATGGATGATCAAGCAGCGGAATATCACATCGAGAATCAACAACAACTTCTCCAACTCTTAAAGGATAACCTAACTTTGGTGTAGAATCAAATGAAACAAGAGGAATATCAAAATCACAATGAAAGAAGTTTTGATGTAGGTGATATGATATTTTATGGATATAACCATACAAACTAACGTCCCTCAAGCAAGCTAAGAAGTATAATAAATTATCACTAAAGTAATATGGTCCTTACAAGGTGCTGCAAAAGATTGGTACTATGGAATACAAATTGGAGTTGCTTGCATCTTCCCGAGAACAACCAGATTTCCATGTTTCATGCTTACAGAAGGTTATAGGTGAAAAACTCTCAATTCAAACAATATTTTCAGAAATTAACAAGGAAGGAAAAATCATATTGGAACCTGAAGCAGTCACAAAAATAAGAACTCGATAACTATGAAATCGATCAATTTCAGAGTATCTCATCAAGTGGAAGAACTTACTCGTTGAAGATTCCACATGGGAGGATGATAATTTTGTACAAAAGAATCCAAAAATAATCAAGCGTTGAGGACAACACTTGTTTGAAGGAGAGGGGCATGTTAGGTTCATACAATACTAGTGTATCCCCTTATTGTTATTATTAGTATAACCCCTTTATTTTTATTGTTGTGCCCATGTAATCCCCATATTATTAGAATTGTGCCTCATAGAAGCCCGCTATTGTTATTGTTGTGCCCTTACATTGTTATTGTTATGTCGATTAGGATTATATTGTGACCCATTGGACTCCTATATATAGAAATGAGGTTTTTTCATTTGTATCATCGAATAATTGTTCATTTATGTAATGTAAAGGAGGTTTCCCCCTCGAAGTGGATGATTTTCAAGTCGTTGATCTCATGTTTCTTATATTTTGTGAGTTGGTTTCATAGCATATTTGCAATCAAGCTTTGGTGGCTCCAAAAAAAATGGTTGCGCATTAAAGACACAGAAGGGTGCTAAATATTTTTAAATTCTACCAGATTCCTTATTCATCCATTTTCTATTTGGCTAACCTCTTGTTTCATAATAGACGGCTTCTGGGAAGAAGCGACCTATGTCATACTCAGATAACAAGTCATTGGAAACAAATAACAAGGAAAATATCTTGACACCAGCTAGAGGTAAAAAGTCAAGTTAGCTTATTATCTTGCTACTTCCAACTTGGAATGTTAATAGTTCCTTTCAAATATACATTTTATGTAATGGTGATGAGTTGTCTCAACTAAAACTTAAATGTAGTTATAGTTGAGAAGTCAATTGAATGATTTTTTGAGTAAACAACTTTGTGGATGTTATTATTATCATTCATATGTCAACTTTTTGAGGATTTTTGTACTGTCAGATGATGTCTTACAAAGTATATTTTAATTATTTTTTATTTATATGTTCTTTAATAAAACTATTAAAAATGTTTGGGCTTTTCTTAGACGAGTAATTAATTTTATATAGAAATAGTAAGTACATTCTTTATCTAAACACCACTGCCCTAGTATTTCTGATTTTTTGAAATGGTTCATCTATATGGGAAGAAGAAAATGTTGTAGCTCAAGAGTATTGGGAAATTTTAATCCTTACACAAACATATAAGAAAGGTAATAAGTATATTAGTGCGTTGAAACTTATCACAGGTGTTTTGAACTTAGTCACTTATTTTGAACTAGGTAACACAATGGTTAATTGTATTTGAAAAGTGATGATTGCATGATATACTATGATCTGAAATAATTTTTTGGTTGTATTTAGCTAACAAGACTTCTTTGCAATTATTTTCTTGTATTCCAAGTTTTTACAAAGGAAAGAAAACAGAACGCATTGCAACTCCTTATCCAAAACAAGGTGCAAGGGACCTTTCCACTTGGATTAAAAAAACACCTGGTTCAAAAGTGGCAAGTCTTCTATATTTCTGAAAACATATTGGTGGAATCTCAGTACATGTCATATCTTGTCTTGTCTAATTTTTTTATCGATAGAAACTACAGAAAAATATGTCTACACCTATATTTGGTAGGAAATATGGCCATTTTAATTTCCATAGTTTTTCAAGGTAAGTTGTTTTCAAGTTGATACATTTTTTCTTCTGCATAATGCATTTCACTAGTTATTGTATTTGTAGTCATATGAGTGGTAGATATTTGAACTGACTTGACATTTCTTTTGTAATTTAAAGGGATTTTTTGTACCACCTGGTAATTCCAACTTACAAATTTTTTTATATTGGCAAGAACATATTGTCATGCATGGAAAAAGTTATGGGCAATGGTAATTCAAAGGTGTATAATTTTTCAAGATAATTCTTTCAGGAAATCACATTCCAACTTTTTGGGTCGACGCATTTCAAACCATAAGTTTGGTTCATCATTAGGACTTAGATGAATGCTCTAATACTTAGATGAATGTTCTAATCCTTTCATGTTAATAAATACTATAGAGATGCAAAGTGACTAGAAATAACTATGAAAAAATGAATAATGTCTTTAAAATGAATGTTAAAGGAAAAAATAATAAAATATTAATATGAACGTTAAAAAAAACTGATAAAAAAAATCAATATGAAATTGAACATTAGTTTAATAAAATATTGTATAATAATAGATTATTATTATTTTGTAAATACTTATAACTTTTATATATATATATATATGAAGACCTTTCAAAACTTATTTTCGTATTTAACTTAATTATATTAAATAATAATAATATGCATATTCACATTCTTCGAATAACCTCATTTTTTTATTAATAATAATTCTAAAGAAGGTTAATAAATATAATACTATTATAATAATAAAAATAATAAATATGATAAAAATATCATATAATAATCATAAGAATTATTAAAAAAAGTTGTAATATAAAGAACTATTAAGAAATATTAATAAAAACTTGTATAATAAAGAAGTATTAATATATAAAGAAAACATTAAAAAATACCAAAAAAAATTTAACCTTCACAAGAAAGAGGAAAATTTAAGACACTAAGATATATATATATATATATATATAATGATTATATGTGGGGGAAAGGGGAACTAAGAATATTAATAATAGGAGAAAGGAAAAAAAAACCTATCAAGGATCAATTAAAAAGAAGAAAGGAAAGAAAAAATACAAAAAAGAATGGAGAATATAAACAAGAAAGAAAGAATAAGGGGAAAGGAATGAACCTAGGAAAAAGATACATGATCCAATAATTTCTAATCTTCCACCCATCATCCATATTCAATATATTAAACATTTTTTCAATTTTGATGACCTCCCTAAACTTTCGGTGATGGAACTGGTCAATCCTCTTAATGACTTGGGACTCTTACAAACAAATTTGATGTTTTTTCTTCTTATCGTGTTCAACCAAATCTAAGGAGCGTGTCCTACAGTGCCTGATATCGACAACATGTTCCTAAATCTTTTGATTTATAGAGCAGTCTATTTCTCCAATGTAGGGGGTCCCACAAGAATATGGGATTAAATAAACACATTTCATGCTTCTTGGGTCCATCGGGTTTTTGACGGATCTATGGGAGCTACGAATGGTATTCAAGGGTATAAAGGTAGAATAAATCATGTGCTTCCTTAAAATCTAAGCAATATTTTCAATGGTACCCTAGATAAAGGGAAGTTGAACATAAGTAACCAATTCTCTTGGTTCATTCCTTAACTTTGGGCCTTTACTCACATTCAAGAAAGCTCTAAGACTTTGGGACTTAATATAACCATTATTCTCACAAACATTAAGGGATGGTTTTTCTCATTTTCCAAGTGATATTTATTGGAAACCCTAAGAGCGGGAGTGGCCAATGTGTTTAGAATTCAAACCTTTTGAGCCAGAAAATGATGGGATTTAGAATGAAGGTATTTCTCTGTGTGGGTTTTCTTCCAAAATACCAGGTGAGAGAAAGAGCCATCATTTTTCTTGGAGATAAGAACATCAAGGAAGGGAAGGCTACCATTAATTTCCATCTCAATCGTGAAACTTATGGAGCATGAAGAATTATTTAGATGTTGGAGGAATAAATCTAACTTCTCACAACCATAAGGTTGGTTGAAGAAGGTATCATCCACAAACCTCTTCCAAATATTAGGCTAGAATGGAGAAGAAGCCAAGCTTTATATTTTAAATATTGCATAAAAAGGTTGGAATCAACAGGGGAGAGTAGGGAACCCAGGGGAACACTACAGTTCTATTCATAGAAATCACCTTCAAAGCTAAAGAAGGTATAGGTAAGGCAGATCTCTTCAAATTTGATTGTATCTTGATCAATGATGTGATTGATCACTTCAACAGCCTCATTAATGGTGATATTGGTGTAAATCCATACAGCATCAAAGCTGATCAAAAGTTCATCTAGTTCAAATTTTAAACCCTTTAACTCATTAACAAAAGAGGAAGAATCCTTGACAAAATATTATAAAAGGAAAACAGGAGGCTTAAGTTTACGAGCTAAATATTTAGCTAGGAGATAAGTTGGCCCACTAATAGTATTAACAATGAGTCTAGGGCGGAGGAGGGGGCTCTTTATGGATATTGGGAAGCCCATAAATCCTAGGAGTGAGAGGTATGCTTTCAATAATATTATGGCTTATGGAGCTCACAGTGCTACTAGATTTGATAGCGAAAGCCACAACTTTCGAGACTTTTTTTATAGGGTTTTCTGTAGCTTTCTTTAACTATCATTGTTACAAAAATGGCCCAAAATATTTCTTCTGTAGTCATCCCTATCCATGTTAACAAATTCTCCACCTTTATCTTCTTTAATAATAACAATGTCAGGGTTATTGTTAAGGGACTTAAGGGCTTCGAATTCTGATTTACTAATGTTACTCTTAGGCGGTTTAGCCTTCCTAAGAAACACCACACAAACCTATCTAATCATGACATCTTTCAAACTATCAGCAACATTATTAATGTCATACTTTGCTACAAATAATATCCTCAACGTGGATTTTTTTCAAAGAAAAAGCAAAATTTAATCCTTTTTCCAAAGGAGAAAAAATAAAAAAATCAAAAGAAAACCTTGAAAGGTTGATCACCCTCTTATTACTAGAAGAGGGAGACATAGACTCTTATTAATATTATTGTAACAATAATATTACAATTATTGTTATGATTTCTATTACTAAGAAATTCCAAATTATAATTATCATTATAACAAGAATTGATATTATTATTAATGTTATTAATAGAATCTTTAAAGTGTTGTAGAGATGCATCCCGGTTTTTATGAATTTTTCCAAGTTCAAACATCGTCTTAATACCTTTAAAAATAATCATACTTTTGTGTAATCTAGTTTGGCTCCATTATGATCTGAGATTTGAATGTTGAGAAGAATTTTGGATTTTTTTATCCCGAAGGATGCTTGATCTCCACCTTGATCTATCAAACTTTGTTTCCTACTCTCTGTGGGCACGAATTGATGTGTTCTCTGTCGGTTGAAGGTGGAACGTTTGGAGGAGGCCACTAAGAAAAGGAAGTATGCAAAATTTAGTCCTGTGGAGTGTAGTTCTCCTCATTCAAGACATTTTTTCTCATCCTGTGATTATTCCAGGACCCAAATAAGCAAATAACAACTCTCGGCCCTCAAATCTTGGATCAGTTCACAGTTATCTTATCTGGCTATGCATGAGAGCATTGACCCTCCTCCTAGTTCCACTTTAGATCTGTGGAACTCATTTGTTGACAATGTTGCTTCTATGCTAGCTAATAATGGATTATCTAATTCTGCTTGATTATTACAAAATAGTAGGTGTCCTGCTCAGTCTGCTAGTGGTGTCTCTCCTGAAGATTATTCTTTCTGTAAATTCAATGTGAGTTCCCTTGCCTCAGTGAGCTCCCTTGTTCTAGTTAGATCTTGTCCCAACCTACCTCGCTTGCCACTCATTCCTCTTCATCCCCCTCCGATAATATATATTCCCCATCTAACCCCCTCAGTGAGGTCCCATCCCTTTTCCTATCTATTTTTTTTTAATAATAAATAGAATATTAATTCTAATAATGATAATAATAATAGTTGTGATGAACTACATTAGTTGGTTAAATAGACATTTAGAAATAACTGTCATGTAATAGATTGTGAAGAAATTTCTCAAAGTAATTATTTTATTAATAATTAATATTATTATTATTATTATTATTATTATTATTATTTGAATGAATATAATTCTATTAATAACACTAATAATAATATCAATTATTTTTTAATACTAATTATAATTTTGATTTTCTTAATAATAGCAATAATAATAATGATAATTTTCTTAATAATAGCAATAATAATAATGATAATTTTAATAATAATACCAAAAATATTAATAAAGGGTTTAATGTCCCCATCTTCTAATAATATGAGGGGATTAAATTTTCAAGGTTTCCTTTTGATTTTTCTATATTTCGCCCTTGCTCTGAAAAAACTTTTTTGAGGATATTGTTTGTAGATCAGAGTATCACATTAAGGATATAGCTGATAATTTAAAGATGTCATTAGACAAGACTGTGTGGTGGTTCTCAGGAAGGCTAAACCACCTAAGAGTAAAATTAGTAAATCAGAATTTGTAGCCCTTAAGTCCCTTAGCAATAACCCGAACATTGTTATTCTTAAAGCAGATAAAGGTGGAGTGGTTGTTATCGTGGATAGGGATGACTATAGAATAAATATGTTTGACAATTTGTGTAAAGAATGTAGTTATAGAAAGCTATAGAAAAACTCTATAAATAAAGTCTCAAAAGTTGTGCCTACTGCTATAAAATCTAGTAGAACAGTGAGCTCCTTAAGATATAAACTTATTGAAAGCATCCCTCTCACTCCTAGGATTTATGGGCTTCCCGAGATCCATAAATAGGGGGCCCCCCTTAGACCCATTATTATACCATTGGTGGGCCAACTTATCTCCTAGATAAATATTTATCTTGTAAACTTAAGCATCTTATTGGCCTTTTAGAATATTTTGACAATGCTTCCTCCTCTTTTGTCAAAGAGTTAAAGGGTTTAAAATTTGAACTAGATGACATTATGGTAAGCTTTTATTTTGTATTAATTTACACAAATATCCCTATCAATGAGGATTTTTAAGTGACCAATCGTATCATTGATCCAGATACAACAAAATTGGTAGAGAAATTCCTTACTTCTACCTTTTTTAACTTTGAATGTGAATTCGCCCGTCAAGGTTTGGTCTAGTGGCAAGCGAATGTGTTGCTAAGATGTTCGTGCCATGGTGCAAGTCATGAGTTCAAGTCTCGTCTTAACTGAGGGGTTGTTGTTGCAAGCTCAGCAGATTCCTCCTAGTATTATAGGGGTAGCCAACGGGATTTGACCCCGTGTCATGCGAGTACGAGACCGTTGCAGTTGTCGATTCTTCTAGTCACAAAAATAAAATAAAAAATAAAACTTTGAAGGTGAATTATATGAACAGAATTTTAGTGTTTCCATGGGTTCCTCGCTCTCCCCTGTCATTTCCAACATTTTCATGGAAGATTTTGAATCTAAAGCCTTGGATTTTGCTCCATTCTAGCATAAGCTTTGGAAGAGGTTTGTGGATGATACCTTCATCAAGCAGCCTCGTGGTCATGAGAATTTAGATTTATTCCTCCAACATCTAAATAATATGTCAAGCTCCACTAAGTTCATGATAGAGATGGAAATTAATGTTATCATTCCCTTAACATTCTTATATCCAAGAAAAATGATCGCTCTTTCTCTTACCAAGTATTTTCGAAGAAAACCCACATGGAGCAATACCTTCATGCTAACACCCATCATTTTCCTACTTACAAGGTTGTAATTCTCAACACATTGGCCACTCGTGCTCTTAGGGTTTCTGATAAGGATCACTTGGAAAATGAGAAAACCCATATCCTTAAGTTTTTTTAGAATAATGGTTATAGTAAGTCACAAAGTATCGATCTTTCTTGAATGTGAGAAAAGTTCCAAAATTAAGGAAAGAACCAAGAGAAATGGTTACCAATGTTCAGCTTCCCTTTATCCACGGTACCAATGACAAGATTTCTCGAATTTTAAGGAAGCGTGGGATCTCTTCTACCTTTATACCCATGAACACCATTTGTATCTCCCTCGGATCTATAAAAGACTTGTTGAACCCAAAAATCATGAAATTTGTTTATTTAATCCCATGTTCTTGTGGGACCCCCTACATTGGAGAAACATGTCTCTCTATAAATCAAAGGATTCAGGAGCATCTTGTTGATATCAAGAACTGTAGGACACACTCCTTAGCTTTGGCTGAACATGCTCAGAACAAAAAACATCGCATTTTTTTGGAACGGTCTCAAGTCATTGCAAGGATTGACCATTTCCATTGTTGAAATTTTACAGAGGCCATCGAAATTGAAAAAATGTCTAATATTATGAATAAGGATGATGAGTGGAAGATAAGCAGTTGTTGGATTCCGTCTCTTTTTTCCTAGGTTTGTTTCTTTCCCCTTTTCCTTTCTTTCTTGTTTTTAGTTGATTCTTGATTTTTTTTTGTATATCTCCTATTATTAATATTCGTAGTTCATTTGTCCTTTTAATTTCAATATATATATATATATATATATACTTTTTCCGGTCAATTTAGTTCTCTTTGGTATTTTTTTCATGTTTCCTTTATATTAATATTTATTTATATTACAACTTTTTATTAATCATTTTTATGATTATTATGTGATATTGTTATAATAATTATTAATTTTATTATTATAATAATATTATCATTAATAATATTCTTTAGAATTACTTTTAATAAAAAAAATTGGGGTTATTCGAAGAATATGAATATTATTATTATTATTATTATTATTTTATTCTTTAATATAATTAAATTAAATATGAAAATAGTTATTGAAAGATATATATATATATATATATTATAGACAATATTTTATTAAACTAATGTTGAATTTCACATTGATTTTTTAATAAGTTTTTTAACGTTCATATTAATATTTTATTATTTTTTCCTTCAACATTCATTTTAAATCAATCATTATTTTTTTCTAATCCAGGTGGATATTGGTGTTCACCCGCCAATTCCACTTTGGGCCTCACCATTGTTTCTTTCAATTTTTCAGTTTCCTTAATTGTAGCACACTTTACTATTTTTAGTAGTTTTTCGGGTCCTGAACTTTCGAAGTTGTTTTGAGGCCCTAAATGAAATTTTTTGGCACAACCGAAGCAACATTGAAGTTCCTTTGATGTTTCTCAAATAAAAAAATTTATTCCTCGGATAGATATTTCTAACGAGGTATTGTGCATGTCAAATGGAGATCGCATGCCAAAGTTACATCCCCGAGAAGATTGATGTACCAATTTACCCAAACGAGGCCCATAGTTTTGGCACTTCATCTCCTAGGGTTATGTTTTTGCATGTTTATGGTTATCTATTGTTTCTCAATAATAAATAGGCCCTCGAGCCTCATTGTAATATAGTTCGGAGGCCTGTAGCTACCACATATCTTCTTAGAGATAAATACCAATGCCCTGGCTAGTTTATTTCCATTATATCTATAAGCATATTTCAGTTATTTTTTATTAATGAAATGAATTTTTATTTTTGTTGCTTCTCTAATTTTATGTGTATTTATGTATTTCATTTTGTTCCTACATAAATCTAGATCAGTGGTATCAGAGCGGTCTTCTCTTTCTCAATCCTTATTTGCATGTCCCCAACGAGGTTGGGGTATAAGGAGTTAGGGCTCGATTTGGTTGAACCTCTGCAAGATCAGCCTCGCAAACCTCGACGGCTGCCTATGGGGGAAGAAAATAAAGATGAGGTAGCAAGAGATCCTATCAAAATATTGCTCGAGGAGGCCCTCGAGAAACAAAGGATCGCGATGATGGATAACTTTTCTGAGATCCTTCGACGGGTGCCCACTGGCGACACATCTACATCCAGCAGTCACTCTGGAGGTGCCACTCCTTTTAAGGTACAAGTAAACTTTGAAATTCCCATATTTTAGGGCCAAATAGATGCAGACGTCGTAGATTAATGGTTGAATCTATTAGAATGATATTTCTTGTTTCATGACTTTTTCGACCAGGAGAAAATTATTTTGCAGTCCTCAAAGTCATCCCCCATGTCAAGGACTGGTGGGAAACCTACTGTGAGAAAAAGGAAGAGGGGGGACCCTCTCTATTCTCGGCCGTAATCACTTTGAATTATTTTCGAGATGTCATCAAGGAACAATATTACCAAGTGGAGAGATATGAGGACAAGTACATAATATGGAATATGTTGCAGCAGCAAAGGGTTCAAGATGTGCATGAGCTGATGAATATGTTCCATATCCTGTGCACAAAGTTGGGTATCAAAGATTCGAAGAAAAAATTGGTGTTGAAGTATCGTAGTTGTCTGCACAGATAAATTCAAGAGGAAATGGATTTCGTCGACATCTACTCTCTTGGTACAACATACCGGTATGCTACCAAGATTGAGAAGAAATTCAAATAGAAGAAGAGAGACTTTGGATTTGTGAATCAAAAGCAAGGGAAAGGTTCCCCCAAATTTGAGAACAAAAGACAAAGCCAAGGAATGGTGGCCCAAGATAGCCTGCCAAAGCTGCAAGCGAAGAACAACACCATGATGCTGAATAAGGACATAAGAAAGTGGTGTGAGTTCCATAAGAGCTCCACTCACAACACAATTGAGTGTCGGGCCAAGCAGTCACTAGTGGCAGAGATGAAGGCTTCTGAATCAGATGAATTATCTGACTCGGAATTAGAAACCAACAAGAGGAATGACAAGGGAAAGCATATTATCAATGTGGATCCCAAGTTTCCACCACGAAGATCCAGAAGGAGGAACTGGAAGATCCATAAGAGGAGGAGCGTATCTTCCACTCCCAAATATGGGTAAAGGGTTCCCTGCTATAGTTCATTGTCGATAGTGGGAGCCAAAAGAACCTCATTTCAGCAAATTTCATGAAGTGGTTGGGCTTGTCGACCATAGCAGACCCACAACTGTACACCATTAGGTGGCTTCTCCAAGGACAGGATCTCTGCATCACCAAGCAATTTCGCCTCCCCTACAACATCAAGCCCTTCACAAATGAGGTATTATGTGACATTTATCCTCTTCATGTTTGTGATGTATTATTAGGCCAACCATACTTGTGGAAGCGACATGTTATGTATGAGTCACGGCCTTGCATTGATATTGTTACTTTGGGCAATAAGTTGAATAGGATAGCAGAGATACCACCACCTACCGCTATTTCTTTGGTTACTTCAAAACAATGTAGTAAGCTCATTTCCAAAACCTGAGAAATTTTTTTTCCTAATGATCCACCCTCAAGGCAAGAAGAATATTATGGCCACGACCTCCAGACAGGGCTCCTCCGCATGACAAAAACAAATGAACAAGGTCGTGAGGGATTACGGGCACATCTTCACCTCACCCACAAGGGTGCTTCTTCACTGTCACATCAAGCACCCCATCGATATGACCCCAGGTGCGCTACTACCCAATGGACTAATCTATCAACGCTCTATTTTGGAGAATGATGAAATCAAGCGGTTGATTCAGGAGCTGATGCAGAAAGGTCACATCTGGCCAAGTTCGTCGCCATGTGGGAGCTCGATCATGTTGGTGCAAAAGAAGGATGGGACTTGGAGACTTTGTATTGACTATCGGGCGCAGAAAAATATCATTGTCTAGAATAGGTACCCAATCCCATGGATTTATGACCTTCTGGACCAACTCAAATGAGAAAAATATTTTATCAATATTGACTTGAAGTCCAGGTATCACCAGGTACCAATCAAACCCTTTGATGTGTGGAAGACTTCCTTCAAAGCCAAGGAGGGCCTTTTCAAATGGCTAGTCATGCCTTTCGGGTTGACGAATTCTCCCGCAACCTTCATGAGGTTGATGGATGACATCCTGCGGCCGTTCACCAACTCATTTATAGTGGACCTATACTTGGATCACATCCTGATCTTTAGACAAACTTGGGAAGATCACCTCTACCACATCCGATAGGTCCTCCAAACACTGCGGCAACAAAAGTTGTGTGCCAATTTGGAGAAGTGCACTTTTGGCATGACCGAGGTTTATTATCTGGGATAAATTATTGATGAGTGGGGGATACATGTGGATCCAACCAAGATCCAGGTCATTTGGGATTCGCTAGCCCCAACCACTCTAACAGAACTTCGCAACTTTCTAGGTCTTGATAATTTCTACCGCAGGTTCATGTTGGGATTCTCTCATATCACTTGGCCCTTGAGTCAATTCACCAAGGGAGGAGCGAAAAAAAATTTCTTTTGGTAAGAATCTCAACAGAAGACATTCATAGAATTGAAACATTGCCTATGATATGCCCCAGTGTTCAAATTACCATACTTGCAACAACCATTTGAGATCGAGACAGATGCCTCTGAATATGCTATTGGCGTAGTTCTTACTAAATAGGGGAATCTAGCTAATGGCATATCATCGTGAGACATTATCCGACACAGTACACAAGTATCCTACTTATGACAAAGAAATGCATTCCATTGTCGGGGTCATCCATACAGATCACCGACCCCTGCAGTTCATACAAACGCAAGGGAAGTTTCAAAATTATCATCATCAGAAGTGGTCCACATATCTGCAAAAATTTCATTTGAACATCAAGTACAAGAAGAGTAGCACAAATAATGTTTCATACTGCCTCATCTAACCACCGATTCTGGCGCTAACCACCATTATCAACTCTTGTGGGCACGAGACTTTTGATTAGCCGCTTCCCTACAAGAGCAATCCGGAATTCGGCCACACATACAAGACACTCTTGGAGGGTAGGCAAGTTCCAAATTTTCACCTTGGATGCCTTTGTGTTCCTTCAAGATAGTGTGCAAATATTATTTAGGAATCGTATTACAGTCGGGCCGTTGGGAATTTCGGGGTCGAGAAAAAAGTGGCAGTACTACAGAAGTATTTTTATTGGCAAAACCTTCGACAGGATGTCAGGAAGTACATCATATCCTGCACTACTTGCGCCATTACCAAACCAAACATCAAGAAGAAAGGCCTCTATACTCTGCTACCTACCCCTAGTCGACCTTGGGAATCCATCTCCATGGATTACATGTCGTACTTTCCTTATACTAAGCATGGAAACTACTATGTTTTCATGGTCATCGACAGATTCTCAAATATGGCCATTATGGCGACCTGCAATAAGAATATCATAGCAGAAGCCACTGCTAAAATATTCTTTGAACGAGTGTGGGTGCACTTTGGGATCCCACAGTCTATCATCTCAGATCAGGATAGCAATTTCCTCAGCACATTTTTTCTTAGCCTCTGGTCAACGATGGACACCAAGCTCACCAAGTCCAAAGCTTTCCATCCCCAAAATAATTTCTACACAGAGGTCGTCAACAAGATGATCATACACATTCTACGCATGTACAATTCAAAGAATCCACGCACATGGGATGAGAGCCTTCCCTATGTACAACACAGTTACAACTGGGCTCTCCATAGCTCCACCGGCCACATCCCCTTTCAGGTGGGCTTGGGATTCCATCCACTATGTCCCATTGACGTAATCATGCCATTTGCGGCTACTCAGGTCGATTCGACTCATGTCCAGTCTAAAGCTGACAAGGCAAACAACTTCATTGAGCACATTTAGAACATACGCCAATAGGTTCATGACATATTGGACAAAACCAATGCTAAGTACAAGAAACTACATGATCAACATCGGGTGCCACAAAAATTCCAGGTGGGTGACAAAGTGTGTCTACATTTGCAAAAGTAGCACCTTGTTGGACCCCACTGTAAGCTTTTCCTGCTCCGATATGGGTCGTACACCATCACCAAGGTTGTAGTGTCTAATGCCTTCGAGCTCAGTATTCCACCATTCCTTGGTCTCCACGCAGTGTTCAATTTGGACGGCCTTTGGCCCTACTTCCCACCTCTACTAGACACCTCCAACATTGCATAACAACTAACATCAATAGAGTTAAACCCAAACTGCAAGTAACAGGCCACCACGGATCATATCATAGACATGAAAATCAAGACCACTCACCAGCAGAAGATCCAAATGTATCGGATTGTCAAAGTTGGCCAATTCCTGCACTAAGGCAAATGGTTCACCAGGGATCAATTTGAGTAGAAGTTTCCTCATCTCACTGAGGAACTCAATGCAATGGGGATCATTTCTTCCTAAGGGGGGAGGAATGATCCAGGTGGATATTGGTGGTCACTTGCCTATTCCACTTAGGGCCACACCTTTTTCTTTCAGTTTTTCAGTTTCCTTAATTGTAGCACAATTTACTATTTTTAGCATTTTTTCAAGTCCTGAACTTCTGGAGCCGTTTTGAGGCCCTAAATGACATTTTTTGGGAAAACCGAGAGCAACATGGAGGTTCCTTTAATGTTGTAGACATCAATATTTGTACTCCTTGGATAGATCTTTCTAATGAGGTATTTTACGCATCAAATAAAGATCGTATGCCAAAGTTACATCCCTGGGAAGATTGATGTACCAATTTACCCAAATGGGGCCCATAGTTTTGGCACTTCATCTCCTAGGGTTATGTTTTTGGATGTTTAGGGTTATCCTTTTTTCTCAATAATAAATAGGCCCTAGAGCCTCATTGTAACACATTTCAGAGGCTTGTATCCACCACATCTCTTCTCAGAAATAAGCTACCAACTCCCTAGATAGCTTATTATCATTATTTCTATAAGCATATTTCAGTTATTTGTTATTAATGAAATGAAGTTTTATTTCTGTTGCATCTCTGCTTTTATGTGTATTTATGTATTTCATTTTGTTCCTGCATAAATCTAGATCATTTTTTTTAATTATTTTTAGTTGTTTTGCATCTACAGTATATAATAACTTGATTGGATCAAAACATTTATCTAATTCATGATAATTAACCACACTTAGTGGCTCAAAACACATCGACCCGAAAAATTGGAATGTGATTTAACGAAAGAATTCTCTTGAAAAAACATTATGAATCACATAAGTTTTCATTCTGAGGTGTGTTATTTTTATTTATTTATCACTATCTAGTTAAAAGTGATGGAACAGGGTTTATATCATGAGTAGAAAGATGAGGGGTAAATGTAGTTGTGATATTATGGTGTTTCTCATTGCTTACATGTTCAATTTCTATTTAGTTAATACCTTCAAAAAAAATACTCCAAGCATTAAAATCATTTATGATTTTATATTGTATGAAAGAGAAATTTTGTATCTAATACATTCCAGTACCTACTAATTCTAGGTTTTACAATACATTAATTGAAATGGTACTTTTGAGTGAATTGCAATCTTAAGATCTTGTGTAGATATTAATTTAACAATAAGACAAGGCATTTATGTTGGGAGAAGAATTTATAAATTATTACACTAATTGAAGTGAGATAACACTATATTTTTGTCACTGTATGCTTTGGTTAGTTATTTTATTATATGATGCCATTATTTAGAGATTTATTAAATATAACGATTCTTGACATTTCTATAAGTGAACTATTCTCTTTTCGTAACAACTCAAAAAGTTTCTTCACAAGAAGTATTACTTTTGGCATTGTTCATGGTGGGAAAAATAAATATTATAAGCATGTTTTAAGTCCATGTCATTATAGCACATAGATCCAAGCACATTCCTTCAAATCTTATGCACATATCTACAAACAAACAGTCTCTCCAAAGACATTGGAGCTCTAAATATGAGTTAGTATCAATTTTTTCCTTGCAACTCTAGAAATCATTGGATGTCTTTCTATTCATATGGATAAGTTCCTTTATTTGTGTTGCATGCATGAAATAAAAATTTAAGCTTGATCGGTACAACATCCCATTTTTGACAACCAACTAATGGTGCATGAGGATCTACCTTTGGTCTGAATATAAACCATTTTCTAGCATATTTTTCCTATATGAGCTTCTCCTTTTTCAAAAGGTTGTCTCTATCATATAGTTTTATAATAGGCATATGATATATTTTCTTCTTCAATTATGACTCACCTACCATAGATACCTTATTCTCTCAAATTATTCCCATATTCTAGAATATCCTCGTATACTGAGTTGGCCAAAGTATTACCAAGTGACTGGAACATGTTGATAACAAAAGGGTCCAAAACTTTAGGTTCAAGGGTTAAGGACATGACCTTTGATATATTTACACCAAGGTTATGGTGAATCCTCGAACATTCAATTCAAAGTAAAACACCAAGGCTCAATGAGGCCTAGTCTTGTTTGGGTGAAACAAAATTTGCGCAAACATCATCTCTGGGAACTTTTTTGAAAAGATCGAGTGGTCCAGCTTTCCATGTGTCTTGAATCCCTACAAACCTCTTCCCAAATGGTCACAATGCCATATAATATTATAACTCTATAATGCATTGTCTTCAAGTAACATTTAATCAAAATCATAATATTTTCCCAATGAGATTCTCTCGCTGGCTATGCATTGATGTCCACTATTGATTAGACTACAAGAAATATTATGTTCCATCATTTGAAAACACCAGAGTGAATAATTTACTCATTCAATTTTCTCAATCCAATTTGTATGATCTATTGCACTTTCTTCGTGCAAAGTATAATATTTTGATGGTGAAATCATTCTAAAACAAAACCAAAAATATGTTTGTTCTACATCCACCTAATATCTGACATAACTAGATTAATAACATGATATGGAATAGGATTCTCATCTTGTGATATCCCATGGTGGTGTTGGATATGCAATGCCAATCTCATCGAATATCTGATGGAATTTCAACGACATAAACTATGACTCGAATGTGTTGGATATATGACGACAATGATTTGAATAATTGATGAATGTACATTGGATTTTCGACCCATTTCTACTAGTGACATTATTCAATGATTCATTTTTCCAAATTCCCAAGTTCCTTTTGATATTTTATTTCTAGATATATTTTTTGTGTAGACAATTGTTTAGAGACTTATCTTGGATTTTTTCTTGTGTGTGGGGTGAGAAAATATAGTTAATATCACAAAATCCATACTTTATTTCCTCTACCACTCCTACAAAAGGGATTATTATTTGACTTGGATGACCTCATTTCCAATGAAATGGTTTTCGACCTAGTGAATTTTTCCAAGAGAAATAGATTATTTATGATGGCGTATCTAATAAACATCCTTATATCCAAACATTTATTTTACGACCTACCCCATAAACCTAATTTAAACCCGGACGAAGAACCAACACAATTTTGGTATCCCATACTATGTAAGCATAAAGCCTCTTTTATTTATTATCAAATCCAAGATTTGTTTGAAAGGGAAGTCAATTACATTATAATTGGAAAAAAACCCACCTGAATATCTACAAAATCCCAAGTTTTCTTGTGGGGAAAAGGGGTCCAAAAACAAATAGAAAGTAATACTATGATTCAAATTTATGGATTTCAATATAATCCAATGTTGTTTCCAAAATTTATTATAGATAGGGTTTTTTTTTTTTTAATTCTACAAGCAATACCATTAATGGATAATTTTATTTGAATGAAAAAAGAAAACTCAATTTATTTATTTTCCATTTAATATTGGAGAAGTTGTTGAGATTCAACAAGATGATGAGCTTAGTGAAAAGAGTCGCCTTCACTAAGTGGGCCCGCAGGCTATTTTTGGCGCAAGTCTATTTTTAATCATGATGATCATATTTCAAAAGTTGCAGGATGCTATTTGTGGATGGTTGATCAAGTTGGAAAAATAGATGAAATTCTATTTTTAGAATATTTGGCGAAGTCTATTTATAGATTGTTGATCTAAAAATAGATGCATGTCGATTATTATTAGCTCTTAATAATAATCAGACTCTAAACAACAACTTATTCTCTTAGAGCACTTTGTTTCAGTGCACAGATGTGGCACATCAGTGGACTGAGGGAATTACGAAATTCCCAACGGTTTAATGGAGCTAATACATTGAGGACTCAGTTAGAACTCAAGTGGCAGAGTTATGACACAGTTGCAAGAAGTAGTTATGGAGTTGCATTCAGTTTAACTCAGTTAGACTCAGTTGAGCTAGTTGTATCTATTCTAACTAAATGATACACTAGTGAGAGTGGAGTGAATTAATTAGTTAATTAATTCACAAATAATAACTCATTAATCAACTGAACAATACAGTAGTTAAATACAGTGCATGGCAGTTTCAGTGGAGACCCAATGGAGAGGTAGGTGAAAGGGCAAGATGGACTATCTGTTATGACTATAGTGATGCATTGATTGCATCACACACACATTGGAATTGCCAATGAGGATTGCACAGTCAAGGAAAGAGTAATTCGAATTCATTTAGAGCTATTCTTCAGCAGGGATTGCACAGTGGAGGCAAGCTAGCAGGAGGTAGAGATCGGTGCATGGATTTGCAATATTGTTCCTGATTAGTGTATGACGATTGTACTGTACTGAGAGCCTGATAAGCTTTGTATGAGGATTGTCATATGATTTCATGATACATAATATATAGTTGGGTTTTTCAGCTTTAGGCTTTTCTGGTTAAAAAAAACTGTGTTATGTGCGATTATTTTTATATATGCTTTACATGTGTGTGCAATTAATTTTCTGCAAACGATTAACAAGTCTAATGATTCAATATCTTGCATAAAGTTAAATAGTGTGAGATAAGGTGAATATAGGACATATGCATGCTTAGTGAATATAATTTCTACATGGTATCAAAGCATTGTTAATTGAATATTGCAATTGTAAAGTGAGTTTGTGCTGGTGGACAATTCGAATTTGCTACAGAAGATTCTTGGTGCAGAAATTGAATATACATTCAAATGGATTTCAATGGGTTGCGATTGGAGTATTCCCTTGATGGGAGCTTGAATTACATAGCCTGGAAGGATAGGATGGAGGCAGTGTTGGAGGATAATGGACCGAAGGAGTTCATCGATAGTGATTTTCCTAAGCCGGGATCCAACGATGTTGCATTACTTGACGCATGGTAAAAGAAGACAACAAAGACGAGAAGGATTTTGTTGGAAGGTGTGAAGGACCATATTTTGTCCAGCCTTCATGGGAAATCCACTCCATTCTTAATGTGGAAGGCTTTGACAGACTTGTTCCAAAGTAGAAGTGACCAGAGGAAGTTGGCGCTTAAAGACAAGCTCATAAAAATAAAAATTGAGAACGGCGACAATATTCCAAAATACCTCACGAATTTTTTCCACTGCAAGGATGAACTGGGAAGTGTAGGGGTTACTATTGATGATGAATACTTGGTGATCTTGGCTCTCCTTGGGCTTCTGAAGAGTTGGCATAGCTACGAAGACTCTGTCAATGGACAGGAGAAACTGTCAGGATGGGAGTGACTTTGGTCGGATCTTGTGCAGGAGGAGATAAGGTGGGGTAGCAAGGATGGATCATCATCAAAGAATGAAGATGAAGATAATTACACTTTGGTTGCAAAAGCAAGGAAATGGAAGGGGAAGAAACATCCTTCAAAATCAGAAGCTAAAGGCAGGAAGCAGGATTTGTCCAAAGTGAAGTGCTTTCACTGTCACGAACATGGACATTTCGCCACTAACTATCCATAGAAGAAGAAGAATAACAAGAAGGTTGTTGGATCTATAGCTGGAGAGGCCTTAGCCTCACAATTTTAATTTTATTTCTCCTTGATCGCATGCTTGGTTTCAAGCTGTATGGGATCGGTGTGGTATCTTGATAGTGGTGCATCTTTCCATATGACTAGAGACAAAGAGTTGTTTAGTGACTTGGAGAAGAAGGACCTCTAGATGCATATAGAGATGGGCGACGATGGTCGTTATAGTGCGACTGGAATTGGGACCATTACCTTTGAGAGAGATTCCGGTAATCCATTCTTGTTGAAGAATGTTATGCATGTTCCAGGTCTAAAGAAGAACTTGGTCTCAATCACAGTGCTGGAAGATAGAGGTTCTGATGTTGTTTTCGGTGAGGGAAAAACCTTCCTTCAACATAAAACAATAGGTCAAACCAAGAATATAGGGGTTCAAATTAATAATCTCTACAAGCTGGAGGTAGATGGTTGCACTACAATGGTGGGGAAAGAAAAATAAGCGGTGAGTCGAGACGAGGGCGAATTATGGCACAAGAGATTGGGCCATCTTCACCATGGTGCTTTGTAGATTTTGCAACAGATTTCTACTGTACTTCCCAAGGGTACTCTTGCGCAGTCATATCAATGCAAGGGATGTACTATGGGTAAGTTTGAGAAGACCACCTTTCATGAGAAGGAGAACCATGCTTCGGTGATCCTAGAGAGAATTCACACAGACGTGTGTGGACCTTTCTCGGTTGCTTCAACAGAAAAATACAGGTATTATATTATATTTGTTGATGAATATTCTCATAGATTCCAGATATTCTTCATGTAGAAGAAGAGCAAAAAGTTCTCAAAGTTCTGTGAGTTCAAGGCATTGGTGGAGAAGGAGTCGGGGAAGCAAGTGAAAGCTCTACGGAGCGATAATGGTGGTGAATACATCTAGGCTGAATTCAAAGACTTCTGTAGAAAATAAGGAATTTGAAAAGAACTCATAGTGCCCCATAACCCACAACAGAATGGGGTCGCGAAGAGGAAGAACAGAATGATCGTGAGTGTTGCACGAGCGATGCTGCATGACCAGGGCCTACCGATGCACTTGTGGGCAGAAGCATGCAACACTGTGTTTTATGTGCAAAACCATTGTCCTCATAGATTATTTGGCATGAGTACACCTGCAGAAGCTTTTACTAGTAAGAAGCCTGATATTTCTCATTTGAAGATTTTTGGCTCACCTGTTTACATTCATGTGACAAAGGATGCCAGGAAGAAGCTGGGGCCGACTGCAGAAGTTGGGATATTTGTGGGGTACACAAAAACACCCCATAATTATCGTGTGTATTTTCTAGACAGTCGGATGACTGTTGTGCGACGGGATATAAAATTCAATGAGGTGAAAGCCATGAAGTTATCGCTTGAGAGGGAGCTACACTTGCATGCAGAGGAGGAACTTCTTGTTCCCAAAGATGAGCCTCTAGATGTGGATCAGCCACATGAGGAGATTCATGGAGTGGAGGAGTCCACTCATGCAGAACCAAACATCAGACAAGGTAGAAAGCATACCACAGAAGCTGAGAGACTGAAGCTTGATGCGGTACAGAATGTAGGAGTCCCTACATTACAGCGCAGATAGAGACAGTCACGTGATCGATTTACTAGATACATGGCTCTTATTAGAAAGTGTATCATGACAGAGCCATCTTCTTTTGAAGAAGCAGTTTAGGAGCCCACATGGGTAGATGCCATGGTGGAGGAGAATGACTCCATTGTCAGAAACAGTGCTTGGGAGATTGTTCCAAGGCTGATGGGAAAATCATTTGTAGGATCAAGATGGATCTACAAGGTAAAGCAAGCTACTGATGGGAGTGTCGAAGGAAATATTTTTTGTCTGGGTCTTCTCACATAATGAGGGGAATGACTATGAAGAAACCTTTGCACATGTCGCATGGTATTCTTCCATATGGACCATCCTTGCTCTCTCAGTGCAGATGGATTGGCACATTCATCAGATGGATGTGAAGACTGCGTTCCTTAATGGGATCATTGAGGAAGAGGTGTACATTGAGCAGCCTGAAAGATTTGAGATCTTCAGCAACGAGTGGCATGTGTGCAGGCTCAAAATAGCGTTGTATGGGCCGAAACAAGCACCCCGTGCTTGGTACACTTGGATCGACAGCTATTTCACTGGACTTGGCTTCGCCAAGAGTGAGGCAAATTCAAACCTATACCAGATTGTGGTGGAGGGTAAGATTTTAATCATTGTACTTTATGTTGATGATTCAATACTAACAGGTGATGAGCAGTTGATACACTAATGCAAGGCAGATCTTGCAAAGGAGTTTGAGATGAAGGATTTGGGCCTCCTTCATTATTTCCTTGGATTGTAAATATGGCAGTGGGAAGGTGAACTATTTGTGTCTCAAGGAAAGTATTCCCTAGAGATACTAGAGAAGTTTCACATGCAAGGCTGCAAGCCTATCGACACTCCTTTTCTAGGAAATTGGAAGAAAGAGGATGCTACATCGGCAGAGGTAGTGGATTCCACTATTTATCAACAGTTGGTGGGTTCGCTCATGTATTTATTCAATACAAGACCGGACATATGCTATGCGGTGAACCAGCTTTCACAAGAGATGGTTAAGCCTACCAAGCTCTTTTGGAAGTTAGGCAAGCATGTCCTGAGATATCTTAGGGTCACATCTAAGTATGGTTTATCATACAGACAGACAGATGAAGTGAAGTTGCATGGCTTCACGGATGCAGATTGGGAAGGAAGCCCAACATACAGAAAGATCACATCAGGAGGGATTTTCATTATCGGATCTACGGCAATTTCTTGGTACAACAGGAAACAAAGATCTGTGGCACTCAATTCAGCGGAAACGGAATACATGCTAGCAAGTCAAGCTACATGTGAGGCTATCTGGATGGCGAAGATCCTAGTTGGTTTGTTCGGTTCACATTTAGATCCCACAGTGATACATTGTGATAATCAGAGTTGCATTAAACTCTCAGTTAATCCTTTGTTTCATGATAGATCTAAACATATTGACATATGGTATCATCATATCAAAGATTGTGTGCAGTAGAAGATCATATTGCTTCAGTACATTCCTATAGAGGATCAGGATGCAGATATTCTAACGAAGGCGCTCACCAAGAGAAAATTCAAATATCATAGAGGCAGTATCGGGGTGAAATATAATCCATATATTGTTGAGAGGGAGTGTTGAGATTCAACAAGATGATGAGCTTAGTGAAAAGAGTCGCATTCACTAAGTGGGCCCGCAGGCTATTTTTGGCACAAGTCTATTTTTAGACATGATGATCATATTTCAGAAGTTGCAGGATGGCTATTTGTGGATGGTTGATCAAGTTGGAAAAATAGATGAAATTCTATTTTTATAATATTGGGCGAAGTCTGTTTATAGATCGTTGATCTAAAAATAGATGCATGTCGATTATTATTAGCTCTTAATAATAATCAAACTCTAAACAACAACTTATTCTCTCGGAGCACTTTGTTTCATTGCACAAATGTGGCACATCAATGGACTGAGGTAATTACGCAATTCCCAAGGGTTTAATGGAGCTAATGCATGGAGGACTAAGTTAGAACTCAAGTGGAAGAGTTATGACATAGATTGAAGAAGTAGTTATGGAGTTGTATTCAGTTTAACTCAGTTAGACTCAGTTGAGCTAGTTGTATCTAGTATAACTGAATGATACACTAGTGAGAGTGGAGTGAATTAATTAGTTAATTAACTCACAAATAATAACTCATTAATCAATTGAACAATATAGTAGTTAAATACAGTGCATGGAAGTTTTAGTGGAGACCCAGTGGAGAGGTAGGTGAAAGGGCAAGATGGACTATTTGTTGTGACTATAGTGATGCATTGATTGCATCACACACACAATGGAGTTTCCAATGAGGATTGCACAGTCAAGGAAAGAGTAATTTGAATTCATTCAGAGCTATTCTTGTGCAGGGATTGTGCAGTGGAGGCAGGCTAGCAAGAGGCAGAGATCGGTGCATGGATTTGCAAGATTGTTCCTCATTAGTGTATGATGATTGTACTGTATTGAGAGCCTGATAAGCTTTGTATGAGGTTTGTCATATGATTCCATGATATATAATATATAGTTTGGTTTTTCAGCTTCAGGCTTTCCCGATTAAAAATAACTGTGTTATGTGTGATTATTTTTATTTATGCTTTACATGTGTGTGCAATTAATTTTCCGCAAACGATTAACAAGTGGAATGATTCAGTATCTTTCATAAAGTTAAATAGTGTGAGATCAGGTGAATCTAGGACATATGCATAATTAGTGCATATAATTTCTACATAGTATCAAAGCATTGTTAATTTAATAGTGCAATTGTAAAGTGAGTTTGTGCTGGTGGACAATTCGAATTTGCTACAGAATATTCTTGGTGCAGAGGTTGAGTGTACATTGAAATGGCTTTCAATGGGTTGCAATTGGAGTATTTCATTGATGGGAGATTGAATTACGTAGCCTGGCAGGACAGGATGGAGGCAGTGTTGGAGCATAATGGACTGAAGGAGTTCATCAATAGCGATGTTCCTAAGCCAGGATCTAGTGATGTTGCATTACTTTATGCATGGAAAAAGAAGACAGCAAAGACGAGAAGGATTATGTTGGAAGGTGTGAAGGACCATATTGTGTCCAGCCTTCATGGGAAAGCCACTCCATTCTTAATGTGGAAGCCTTTCACAGATTTGTTCCAAAGTAGAAGTGACCAGAGGAAGTTGGCACTTAAAGACAAGCTCATAAAAATAAAAATGGAGAAAGGCAACAATATTCCAAAATACCTCACGAAGTTTGTACACTGCAAGGATGAACTGGCAAGTGTAGGGGTTACTGTTGATGATGAATACTTGGTGAGCTTGGATCTCCTTGGGCTTCTGAAGAGTTGGCATAGCTACGAAGACTATGTCAATGGATGGGAGAAACTGTCAGGATGGGAGCGACTTTGGTCGGAACTTGTGCAAGAGGAGATAAGGCGGGGTACCAGGATGGATCTTCATCGAAGAATGAAGATGAAGAGAATTGTGCTTCGGCTACCAAATCAAGGAAAGGGAAGGGGAAGAAACATCCTTCAAAATCAGAAGCTAAAGGGAAGAAGCAGGATCTGTCCAAAGTGAAGTGATTTCACTGTCACGAACATGGACATTTCGCCACTAACTGTCCATAGAAGAAGAAGAACAAGAAGTTTGTTGGATCTGTATCTGGAGAGACCTTAGCCTCACAATTTTAACTTGATTTCTACTTGATCGCATGCTTGGTTTCAAGCTGTATGGGATCGGTGTGGTATCTTTATATTGGTGCATATTTCCATATGACGGGAGACAAAGACTTGTTTAGTGACTTGGAGGAGAAGGACCTCCAGATGCATATAGAGATGGGTGACGATGGTCGGTATAGTGCGACTAGCATTGGGACCATTACCTTTGAGAGGGAGTGCAGTAATCCATTCTTGCTGAAGAATGTTATGCATGTTCTAGGTCTGAAGAATAACTTGGTCTCAGTCACAATGCTGGAAGATAGAGGTTATGATGTTGTTTTCAGTGAGGGAAAAACCTTCTTTTGACATAAAAAAATAGTTCAAACCAAGAAGATAGGGGTTCGAATTAAGAATCTCTACAAGCTGGAGGTAGATGGTTGCACTGCAATGGTGGGGAAAGTAGAAGAAGTGGTGAGCCGGGATGAGGGCGAATTATGGCACAGGATATTGGGTCATCTTCACCATAGTGCTTTGAATATTTTGCAGCAGAATTCTACTGGACTTCCCAAGGGTACTCTTGCGCAATCAGATCAGTGCAAGGGATGTACTATGAGTAATTTTTTGAAGACCACCTTTCATGAGAAGGAGAACCGTGCTTCGGTGAACCTGGAGAGAATTCACACAGACGTGTGTGGACCTTTCTCGGTTGCTTCAACAAAAAAAAACAGGTATTATGTTATATTTTTTTATGAATATTCTCATAGATGTTGGATATTATTCATGCATAAGAAGAGTGAAATGTTCTCAAAGTTATGTGAGTTCAGGGCATTGGTGGAGAAGGAGTCGGGGAAGCAAGTGAAAGCCTTATGGAGCGATAATGGTGGTGAATACATATCGGATGAATTCAAAGACTTATGTATAAAATAAGGAATTCGAAGATAGCTCATAGTGCCTCATAACCCACAGTAGAATGGGGTCACGGTGAGGAAGAACAAAACAATCGTGGGTGTTGCACAAGCGATGCTGCATGACTAGGGCCTACCGATGCACTTATGGGCGGAAGCAAGCAACACTGTCGTTTATGGAAAAACCATTGTCCTCATAGAGTACTTGGCATGAGTACACCTGAAGAATATTTTACTAGTAAGAAGCCTGATATTTCTCATTTGAATATTTTTGGCTCACCTATTTACATTCACGTGACAAAGGACGCTAGGAAGAATCTGGAGATGAATGCAGAAGTTGGGATATTTGTGGGGTACACAGAAACACCCCATAATTATCGTGTGTATTTTCCAGACAATCAGATGACTGTTGTGCGACAGGATATAAAATTCAATGAGGTGAAAGCCATGAAGTTGTCGCTTGAGAGGGAGCTACACTTGCATGCGGAGGAGGAACTTCTTGTTCCCAAATATGAGCCTCTAGATGTGGATCAGCCATAGGAGGAGATTCATGGAGTGGAGGAGTCCACTCATGCAGAACCAAACATCAAACAAGTCATAAAGCATACCACATAAGCTGAGAGACTGAAGCTTGATGTGGCACAAAATGTAGGAGTCCCTACATCACAGCGCAGACAGAGGCAGTCACCTGATCGATTTACTGGATACATGGCTCTTATGAGAAAGTGTATCATGACAAAGCCATCTTCTTTCGAATAATCAGTGCAGGAGCCCACATGGGTAGATGCCATAGTGGAGGAGTATGACTCCATTGTCAGAAACAGTGCTTGGGAGATTGTTCCAAGGCTGGTGAGAAAATCAGTTGTAGGATCAAGATGGATCTACAAGGTAAAGCAACCTGCTTATGGGAGTGTCCAGAAGTATAAGGCAAGATTTTTTGCTCGGGGCTTCTCACAGATTTAGGGGATTGACTATGAAGAAACCTTTGCACCTGTCACACAGTATTCTTCCATATGGACCATCCTTTCTCTCTCAGTGCAGATGGATTGGCAAATTCATAAGATGGATGTGAAGACTCCGTTCCTTAATGGGATCATTGAGGAAGAGGTGTACATTGAGAAACCTGAAGGATTTGAGATCTTCAGTAACGAGTAGCATGTGTTCAGGCTCAAAAGTGCATTGTATGGGCTGAAACAAGCACATCGATAGCTATTTCACTGGACTTGGCCTCACCAAGAGTGAGGCGGATGCAAACCTGTACTAGATTGTGGTGGAGGGTAAGATTTTAATCATTTTAATTTATGTTAATCATTGAATACTAACAGGTGATGAGCAATTGATACACTCATGCAAGGCAGATCTTGCACAGGAGTTTGAGATGAAGGATTTGAGCCTCCTTCATTATTTCCTTGGATTGGAAATATGGCAGTGGGAAGGTGAATTGTTTGTGTCTCAAGGCAAGTATGCCCGGGAGATACTAGAGAAGTTTCACATGCAAGGCTGCAAGCCTATCGACACTCATTTTCTAGGAAATTGGAAGAAAGAGGATGCTACATCAGCAGAGGTAGTGGATGCCACTATTTATCGACAATTGGTGGGTTCTCTCATGTATTTATTCAATACAAGACTGGAAATATGCTAGTGGTGAACCAGCTTTCACAAGCGATGCTTAAGCCTACCAAGCTCTTTTGGAAGGCAGGAAAGCATGTCCTAAAATATCTCAGGAGCACATCTGAGTATGGTTTATCGTAAAGACAGACGGATGAAGTGAAATTGCATGGCTTCACGGATGCAGATTGGGCAGGAAGCCCAACAGACAAAAAGATCACATCAGGAGGGATTTTTAGTATCGGATCTACAGCAGTTTCTTGGTACAGTAGGAAACAAATATCTGTGGCACTCAGTTCAGTGGAAGCAGAATACATGGTAGCAAGTCAAGCTATATGTCAGGCTATTTGGATGACAAAGATCCCGATTGGTTTTTTCGGTTCACATTTAGATCCCACAGTGATACATTGTGATAATTAGAGTTGCATTAAAATCTCAGTTAATCCTGTGTTTCATGTTAGATCTAAACATATTGATATCCAGTATCATCATATCAGAGATTGTGTGTAGTGGAAGATCATGTTGCTTCAGTACATTACTACAGAGGATCAGGATGCAGATATTCTGACGAAGGTGCTCACCGGGAGCAAATTTAAATATCATATAGGCAGGATCGGGGTGAAAGATAATCAATATATTTTTGAGAGGGAGTGTTGAGATTCAACAAGATGATGATCTTAGTGAAAAGAGTCACCTTCACTAAGTGGGTCCGCAGGCTATTTTTGGAGCAAGTCAATTTTTAGACATGATGATCATATTTCAGAAGTTGCAGGATGGCTCTTTGTGGATGGTTGATCAAGTTGGAAAAATAGATGAAATTCTATTTTTAGAATATTGGGCGAAGTCTATTTATAGATCGTTGATCTAAAAATAGATGCATGTCGATTATTATTAGCTCTTAATAATAATCAAACTCTAAATAGCAACTTATTCTCTTGGAGCACTTTGTTCCAGTGTACAGTTGTGGCACATCAGTGGACTGAGGGAATTATGCAATTCCCAAGGGTTTACTGGAGCTAATGCATGGAGGACTCAGTTAGAACTCAAGTGGCAGAGTTATGACATAGTTGGAAGAAGTATTTATGGAGTTGTATTCAGTTGAACTCAGTTAGACTCAGTTGAGCTAGTTGTATCTAGTGTAATTGAATGATACACTAGTGAGAGTGGAGTGAATTAATTAGTTAATTAATTCAAAAATAATAACTCATTAATCAACTGAACAATACAGCAGTTAACTACAGTGCATGGCAATTTCAGTGGAGACCCAATAGAGAGGTAGGTGAAAGGACAAGATGGACTATATGTTGTGACTATAGTGATGCATTGATTGCATCACACACACATTGGAGTTTCCAATGAGGATTGCGCAGTTAAGGAAAGAGTAATTCAACTTCATTCAGAGCTATTCTTCAGCAAGGATTGTGCAGTGGAGGCAGGCTAGCAGGAGGCAGAGATCGGTGCATGGGTTTGCAAGATTGTTCTTGATTAGTGTATGACGATTGTAGTGTACTGAGAACCTGATAAGCTTTGTATGAGGATTTTCATATGATTCCATGATACATAATATATATTTGGTTTTTTCAGCTTCAGGCTTTCCTAGTTAAAAACAACTCTGTTATGTGTGATTATTTTTATTTATGCTTTACATGTGTGTGCAATTAATTTTCTGCAAACGATTAACAAGTGGAATGATTCAGTATCTTGCATAAAGTTAAATAGTGTGAGATCAGGTGAATCTAGGACATATGCATGCTTAGTGCATATAATTTCTACATGGTATCAAAGCTTTATTAATTGAATATTGCAATCTTAAAGTGAGTTTGTGCTGGTGGACAATTCGAATTTGCTACAGAAGATTCTTGGTGCAGAAGTTGAGTATACATTGAAATGGCTTTCAATGGGTTGCGATTGGAGTATGCCATTGATGGGAGCTTGAATTACATAGAATGGAAGGACAGGATGGAGGCAGTGCTGGAGGATAATGGACTAAATGATTTCATCGATAGCGATGTGTTGAGATTGCAACAAGATGAGGAGCTTAGTGGAAAGGAGTCGCCTTCACTAAGTGGGCCCGTAGGGTATTTTTGGCGCAAAGTCTATTTTTAGACTATGTCTATTTTTAGACATATGGATCATGTTCTATGAGTTTCAGGATGCTATTTGTGGATGGTTGGTCAAGTCGGAAGAAATATATGGACTTCTATTTTTAGACATACTGGGCGGAATCTATTTTTAGATTGCCAGTCTAAAAATAGATATGTTGAATATTATTAGCTCTTAATAATATTTTGACTCTAAACATTATCTTATCCTCTTGGAGCACTTCAGTTTGATGCCTGGATGTGGCACATGCAGCTGACAGAAGGAATTATGCTATTCCTAGGGTTTAGTGGAGCTATTGCATGGTTGACTTCAGTTAGAACTCATGTGACAGAGTTTGGTGGAGTTGATGAGATAGTTAATGGAGTTGTGTTCAGTTTAACTTAGTTGAGCTAGTTGTATCTAGTCTAACTGATTGATACAATTAGTGAGAGTGGTGTGAATTAATTATTAATTAATTCAATAATTAATAACTCATAAGTCAACTAAAGAATACATCAGTTAACTTCAGTTCATAAACAGTTTCAGTGGAGACCAGTGAAGAGGTAGGTGAAAGAGCAAGTGTGACTATCAATTGTGACTATACTGGTGCATGAGATTTGCACACACATTGATGGAGAAGCCAATGAGGATTGTGTAGTACATACTGGTGGGATTTGAACCTTGATCTAATGATTATCCATATTGGATTGCGCGGTAGAGGCTGGCTAACATGTGGAGCAGATTGGAGCATGTGTTTTGTATGATCTGAGCTTGTGTAGTGTGTAACAATTGGAGATAGTGCTGAGAGCTTGTGAGGAGTTTGTACAATTATTTTTACATGATCTCTATCATTATAATATATATATAGTTGGGGGTTTTCAGCTTTAAGCTTTCCCATAAATATTGTGTTTATATGTGTGATTATTTATGGTTTTAATGTGCGCATGCGATTGTTTAATTTCCGCAAATTGATGATCAATAGTAGAAGAGGTTATGTATTATGCATGAAGCTCAAATAGTGTGTGATCAGGATAATCTCAGTGAATAATTTAACAGTTATTCAAATTTCTACATGGTCTCAGAGTAGTACTGATCATTGGAGCAATTGCAAAACATTGAAGCGGTTGAGTTTTGTGTTGGTGGAATTCGAATTTGCAGCAGTGTTTTCTTGGTGTCGAAGTTGAGATGTCTTTCAACGGATTGCGATTGGAGTATGCCCTTGAGGGAAACTTGAATTATATTGCATGGAAGGACAAGATGGAGGCGGTTTTATATGACAATGGGTTGAAGGAGTTCATAGATGCTGAAGTCCCAAAGCCTACTTCTAGTGATGCTTGGCAAAAGAAGACAGCAAAGTTTCGAAGGATTCTGTTGGAGGGTGTGAAGGATCACATAGTGTCCAACCTGCATGGTAAGGCTTCTCCATTCTTGATGTGGAAATCCTTGACAGATTTATTCCAAAGCAAGAGTGACCAGAGGAAGTTGGCGCTCAAGGATAAACTCAGAAACATAAAGATGGAGAAAGGCGACAGTATGCCCAAGTACCTCACGAAGTTCATCCAATGCAGGGATGAGCTGGGAAGTGTAGGGGTGACTGTAGATGATGAGGAATTGGTGAGCTTGGCTCTCCTTGGGCTTTCGAAGAGTTGGCATTCCTATCAGGACTCTGTCAATGGTCGGGAGAAATTGCCAGGATGGGAGCGACTTTGGTCAAATCTTATGCAAGAGGAGATAAGGCAGAGTACCAGGGATGGATCATCATCAAATAACTCTGATGAAGACAATTGTGCTTTGGCTACCAAAGCAAAGAAGGGGAAGAGAAAGAAACCTTCTCATTCCGGTGCGAAAGGCAAGAAGCAGGACATGTCCAAGGTGAAGTGCTTTCACTGTCACCAACACAGACATTATGCCACAAATTGTCCGCAGAAGAAGAAAAATAAGCAGGTTGCTGGATTTGTAGCTGGAGAGGCCTTAGCCTCGCAGTTTGAGCTAGATTTTTCACTGATCGCATGCTTGGTTTCAATTGTGGTGGGATCAGTGTGGTTTCTAGACAGTGGTGCGTATTTTCACATGACAGGAGATCGAGATTTGTTTGTTGATCTGGATGAGAAAGATCTTGGAGTGCACATCGAGATGGGAGATGATGGTAGATACAGTGCGACCGATATCGGTACCATTTCCTTTGAGAGGGAGTCTGGTAAACCCTTCGTATTGAAGGAAGTGATGCATGTTCCAGGATTGAAGAAGAATCTTATCTCTATGGCGATGTTAGAAGACAAGGGATATGATGTTGTCTTTAGCGAGGGAAAGGCTTTCCTGCACAGTAAGGCAACTGGAAAGACCCAAAGGATAGGGGTTCAAGTTAATAACCTTTATAAATTGCAGGTAGATGGTTGCGCAGTAATGGCAGGCAAGGCAGAAGAAGTGGTGAGCCGGGATGATGGCGAGTTGTGGCACCGGAGATTGGGCCACCTTCACCATGGAGCTTTGAAGATAATGCAGCAGATTTATACTGGGCTTCCTAAGGGTACTCTTGTGCAGTCAGATCAGTGCAAGGGGTGTACCTTGGGAAAATTTTTGAAAGCCACCTTTCACGAGAAGGATAGTCGCGCCACGACGACCCTTGAGAGAATTCACACAGACATGTGTGGACCTTTCTCAGTAGATTCGACAGCAAAGCACAGGTATTATGTGATCTTTGTTGATGATTTTTCTCATAAGTGCTGGATCTTCTTCATGCAGAAGAAGAGCGAGACATACTCAAAGTTCTGTGAGTTCAAGGCACTGGTTGAGAAAGAATCGGGGAAGTAGGTGAAGGCTCTTAGGATCAACAATGGTGGTGAATTCATCTCTGGCGAATTCAAGGACTTTTGCAGCGTAGAAGGAATTCGAAGAGAGCTCATAGCACCTCATAACCCACAGCAGAACGGGGTTGCTGAGCGAAATAACAAAACAATCGTGGGTGTTGCACGGGCGATGTTGCATGATCAGGGCCTACCCATTCACTTGTGGGTAGAGGCATGCAATACTACAGTATATGTGCAGAACCATTGTCCTCATAGGATACTTGGCATGAGTACACCCGAGGAGGCGTTTTCTGGTAAGAAGCCTGATATTTCCCATTTGAGGATTTTTGGTTCACCTGTTTACATTCATGTGACGAAGGATGCCAGGAAGAAGCTGGAGCCGACCGCAGAGGTTGGGATATTTTTGGGGTACACTAATACACCCCACAACTATCGTGTGTATTTTCCAGACAGTCGCAAGACTGTTGTGCGATGGGATATCAAATTTCATGAGGAGAAAGCCATGAAGTGTTTGCTTGAGAGGGAGCCACACTTGCATGCAGATGAGGAGCTATTAGTTCCTAAGGATGAGTCTCAGGATGTGGATCAGCCACAAGATGAGGTTCATGGAGTGGAAGAAACCACTCATGCAACGCCAACCATCAGAGGGCGGAAGCGCACTACAGAAGCTGAGCGACTGGCTCAAGATGCAGAGAAGGTTGTAGGAGCACCTACATCACAACGCAGATAGAGACAGTCACCTAACCGGTATACTGGATACATGGCTCTTATGAGCAAGTGTATCGTGACAGAGCCATCCTCTTTCGAGGAAGCTGTGGAGGATCCCGCATGGGTAGATGCCATGGTGGAAGAGTATGATTCAATTGTCAGAAACAGTGCATGGGAGATTGTCCCGAGACCGGAAGGGAAATCAATGGTGGGTTCGAGATGGATCTACAAAGTGAAGCAGGCAGCTGACGGGAGTGTGGAGAAGTACAAGGCAAGATTTGTTGCCCGAGGCTTTTCACAGATAGAGGGGATCGATTATGAGGAGACCTTTGCACCTGTCGCAAGGTATTCTTCCATACGGACGATTCTTGCTCTCTCAGCGTAGATTGGGTGGCACATTCATCAGATGGATGTGAAGACTGCGTTCCTCAACGGAGTCATTGAGGCGGAGGTGTACATAGAGTAGCCCGAAGGTTTTTAGATCTTCAACAGTGAGTCGCATGTGTGCAGGCTCAAGAGAGCGTTGTATGGGTTGAAACAAGCACCTCGTGCTTAGTACACACAGATAGACAGTTATTTCACCGTACTTAGATTCTCCAAGAGTGAGGCGGATCCGAACCTATACCAGATTGTGGTGGAGGGTAAGTTGATGATCATTATACTTTATGTAGATGATTTGATTTTGACAGGTGATGAGCTGTTGATACTCTCATGCAAGGAGGATCTTGCAAAAGAGTTTGAGATGAAGGACTTGGGCCTCCTTCATTATTTCCTGGGATTGGAAATTTGGCAGCGCAGTGATGGACTGTTTGTTTCTCAGGGTAAGTATGCCTAGGAGATACTGGAGAAGTTCAACATGCATGGCTGCAAGCCTGTTGATACTCCTCTTCCTGGTGGTTGGAGGAAGGAGGATGCTACTTCAGCGGAGGTAGTGGATGCCACTGTTTATCGACAGTTGGTGGGGTTTCTTATGTATCTGGTCAATACACGACCCGACATATGCTATGCTGTTAACCAGCTTTCACAAGCTATGGTTAAGCCTACCAAGCTCTTTTGGAAGGCGGGGAAGCATGTATTGAGATATCTCAGAGGCACATCGAGATATGGATTGTGGTACAGACAGTCGGATGAGGTGAAGCTATGTGGCTTCACGGATGCAGATTGGGCAGGGAGCCCAACGGACAGAAAGAGCACATCTGGAGGGATTTTCAGTATCGGGTCGACAACGGTTTCTTGGTACAGCAGGAAGCATAGATCCATGACACTCATTTCAGTAGAGGCCGAGTATATGGCAGCAATTTTGGCTGCATGTGAGGCTATATGGATGAGGAAGATCCTGGTCGGGTTGTTCGGTTCACACTTAGAGCCTACTGTGATTTATTGTGATAATCAGAGTTGCATCAAAATCTTGGTTAATCCAGTATTTCATGATAGATCTAAACACATTGTTATACGGTATCATCATATCGGAAGTTGTGCATGAGGAGGGAATCATGTTACTTTCTGTCCCATTTCTACGGAGGATCGAGATGCGTGTCTTGACGGGCGCTCACAAAAGAGAAAGGGTCGGAATACCAAGGGCGGGGATAGGGGTTTCCAGAAAATCATTATCTTGTTCGAGAGGGAGACGGGGTGCAACAAGATGAGGAGCTTAGTGGAAAGGAGTCGCCCTTCACTAAGTGGGCCCCGCAGTGTTTTGAAAGCAAGAAGTCTATTTTTAGACTATGTCTATTTTTAAACATATGGATCATGTTCTATGAGTTGCAGGATGCTATTTTTGGATGGTTGGTCAAGTCAGAAAAAAATAGATGGACTTATATTTTTATACACATTGGGCGGAATCTATTTTTAGATTGCAAGTCTAAAAATAGATATGTCGAATATTATTAGCTCTTAATAATATTTGGACTATAAACTTCAGTTTATCCTCTTGCAGCACTTTAGTTGGAGCTACGGATGTGGCCCATGCATCTGACAGAAGGAATTACGCTATTCCTATGGGTTTGGTGAGCTCATGCATGGTTGACTTCAGTTAGAACTCAAGTGGCGGAGTTTGGTGGAGTTGATGAGGCAGTTGGTGGAGTTGTGTTCGGGTTAACTTAGTTGAACTAGTTGTGTTTAGTTTAACTGGCTAATACACTAGAGATGAGTGGGGTGAATTAAATATTATTTAATTCACTAAATATTAACTCATTATTCAACTAAAGAATACATCAGTTGACTTTGAAATTGCATGGGCTTGATTTCGGTAAGAACCAATGAAGAGGTAGGTGAAAAGAGCAAAGTGTGACTATCAGTTATGACTATCTTGGTGCATAGAGATTTGCACATTGATGGAGAAGCCAATGAAGTTATGGGTACATCTTGGTGGGGATTTCAACCCTTGATCTAATGATTAGCCATATTGGATTTTGCGTAGTAGAGGTACAGCTATGAGTGCTGGAGCGATTGGAGCATGTGTTTTGTATCATCTACGCTTGTGTAGTGTGTAAACAAAATTAGAATAGTGCTGAGTTACCCCAAGGAGTTTTTGTACAATTATTGTTACATGATCTCTATCATTATAATATACAGATAGTTGGGGGTTTTCAGCTTTAATCTTTCCCATAAATACTGTGTTTATATGTGTGATTGTTTATGGTTTTAATGTGCGCATGCGATTGTTTAATTTCCGCAAATTGATGATCAATAGTAGAAGAGGTTATGTATTATGCATGAAGCTCAAATAATGTGTGATATGGATAATCTCAGTGAATAATTTAACAGTTATTCAAATTTCTACATGATGTTCCTAAGACGGGATCTAGCAATGTTGCATTACTTGACGCATGTCAAAATAGACAGCAAAGACGAGAAGAATTTTTTTGGAAGGTGTGAAGGACCATATTGTGTCCAAACTTCATGGGAAAGCCACTCCATTCTTAATGTGGAAGGCTTTGACAGACTTGTTCCAAAGAAGAAGTGACCAGAGGAAGTTGGTGCTTAAAGACAAGCTCATAAAAATAAAAATGGAGAAAGGCGACAATATTCCAAAATACCTCACAAAGTTTGTCCACTGCAAGGATGAACTAGGAAGTGTGGGGGTTACTGTTGATGATGAATAATTGGTGAGCTTGGCTCTCCTTGGGCTTTTGAAGAGTTTTCATAGCTATGAAGACTCTGTCAATGGACGGGAGAAACTATCGAGATGGGAGCAACTTTGGTCGGATCTTGTGCAGGAGGAGATAAGGTGGGGTACCAGGGATGGATCTTCGTCGAAGAATGAAGATGGAGAGAATTGTTCTTTGGCTACCAAAGCAAGGAAAGGGAAGGGGAATAAACATCCTTCAAAATTAGAAGCTAAAGGCAAGAAGCAGGATTTGTCCAAAGTGAAGTGCTTTCACTATCATGAACATGGGCATTTCACCACTAACTGTCCATAGAAGAAGAAGAACAAGAAGGTTGTTGGATCTACAAGAAGGTTGCTGGAGAGGCCTTAGCCTCATAATTTGAACTTGATTTCTCCTTAATCACATGCTTGGTTTCAAGTTGTATGGGATCGGTGTGGTATCTTGATATTGGTACATATTTCCATATGACGGGAGACAAAGAGTTGTTTAGTTACTTGGAGGAGAAGGACCTCCAGATGAATATAGAGATGGGTGACGATGTTCGGTATAGTGCGACTAGAATTGGGACCATTACCTTTGAGAGGGAGTCCGGTAATCCATTCTCGTTGAAGAATTTTATGCATGTTCCAGGTTTGAAGAAGAACTTGGTCTCAGTCACAATGATGGAAGACAGAGGTTATCAAGTTGGAAAAATAGATGAAATTCTATTTTTAGAATATTGGGTGAAGTCTATTTATAGATCGCTGATCTAAAAATAGATGCATGTCAATTATTATTAGCTCTTAATAATAATCAAACTCTAAACAGAAACTTATTCTCTTGGAGCACTTTGTTTTAGTGCACATATGTGGCACATTAGTGGACTGAGGGAATTACGCAATTCCCAAGCATTTACTAGAGCTAATGCATGGAGGACTCAGTTAGAACTCAAGTGGCAAAGTTATGACTGTTGGCCGGATAAATCATTCTTGCGGACAAGACCAATCTTCCTAGTGTCAGAAGACAATCTAGCAACAAACGAACAACTAAGTTTGTCTTTCTCTAAATATATTTGTTTTGCAATTAAATGTTATGAAGGTGTCGATCCTACCTTAGATCCAAATGCTTATTTGCAGTCGTAGTGCTTCCGTCACAACAATAATTCTTTCGTCACAAGAATGTGTCGTCTTTCGTCGACCTGCTATCACAAACAAGAAAATATTAAATAGCACCTGTATAACAAATAATCATAAAACATACATATCATAGTGATCAAGGAATCTATGAAATAAATGATCAAACGACATCTTATTGAAATAAACAATCGAACAAAAATTTATTGAGAAAAATAGAACTTGATTGTATTAATCTTAAAATAACAGAAGAACCTTACAACCTTAGCCTTGATGTTCGAAAGGCCTTCCCGGGGTCCGAAGAAGGAATCTACTCTACTTTGATAAGTCTTGCACTCTTCCTTTAGGAGCACAAAGAGGTATGTGATCTTTCCTCTCAAAATCTCAGTAGAAAGAAGTCTAAATCTTAACAGCACTTCAACTCAAAAAACTTAACCCAAAATCTTCTTAACTTCTTAACCAATCTTCTTAACCCTTTGAGGCTACCTAATGCCTCCTTTTATAGAGAAGATGAGGAGGTTAGGATTCCAACTTTAAAGGGATAGAATCCTCCTTCAAAGGGATAGGCTCCTCACATCAAGGGATTAGTTCCTTAAGGTGTGGGATACATGCACCTTACTAAAGCGTACTCATCCCCAAAAAATCTCATCTAGAACCTTCTAGAATTGACCAAAAATCAACTTTTTCACTTTGATTTCTCGCTTTTTGGACTTTACAGGAAGTCCGCAGGCATAATACTGGAAAATTGCATTCTAGAATGCAGTTTATCTTCACATTACCTGCGTACCCTAGCCAGGAACACAGGTAAGTCTCATATTAACTATGTACCCAAGGATTTTTTGATTTTTAATGGTTTTTCCTCCATTTTTAGGGCTTGGAATGAGGAACAAAGGTTGTAAGACTTGCAGAGGAGGCATGTATGAGCGTTTAATGAGCTTATACAGTCAGTAGAATGTTAAGGTGACAATTTTTAGTGTAACAGATTGCCCCCTAAAGTGCGAAGTCTGAAATAGATGAAGATGAAGTCTGTCAGATATCAAGAGTGAAGTACTTTATCATTTCAAGGATCATCCTGTGGACACCCCAGTCGGAACCTGTAAAAACATTCAATGAAAAATATATATATGTAATCATATCATCGCTGAGGTAGGCATTCCCATACTCAGATCAAAACTAACTAGAAACTTGTTCTGATACAGAAATGATTTTAATATTACATCAATAGACATGTGTAGACACAGTATGGACGTAGCCATCTGTAATGAATAGTCTACTGTATAATAATAAAACTCCTTGCAGCCTGGATGGTGGAAACTAGATCCAGGGTCTTGATTTTTGCTTCCCGAACTAGTATGATTCTATCCATGCGATTAAATGTGTCGAAGTCGAACATGGTAGAAACCACTTGATTACCAGTAAATAATGTAAACTGTTAACAAGTGTGAGTAACCACCAGTAATGTCAATGGCTCTCAAAGTACTCAGTACAATCCATGAAATGTGAATGAATGATTTGAAGTCGAACATGTCACGGAATCATTCGATCGAAGGTCAATGATGCAACCTGTCGTCGAAGGCGAGAAACCTGCCATTGAGGCATGTAGATTTCAAGGTACTGACGATTTCTAGATCAACTTCCTAGATAATGAGTTGTCGCCGATAGAAAGTGATCTGTCGTAGGCAAGCCCACAACACGAAATCATAGATCAAGTTTTGAAAATATATTGGTAAGGACTGACTCAGGGATGGTCAAAATGGGTGACAGATATTTTGCAGATGAATGGTTTATTTGAACTGTCCTCTTGAACACATAATGACACTGCAAATGGCTTGGTGACAATTGATCCAAAGCTAATACCCAGAAATCGGCTGAAGACTTTCAATATGGTTTGATTAACTGTTAGGTAATGGATTTCCCAACCCAGGTGAACAAAAAGTGTCGTGTTCAAGAGTGGTTAACGGTTTTCTGAAAGATCAAAATATAACAAACAGATTCATTTTTCTCTCTTTTCCACCACCATTTCTGGCAAGTACCTCTTTATTTTTTACAAGCTTGAGGAGGATAACATTTGCTTGTTTATAAGCTCATCCTTCGGATGAGTCCAACTTAGTTTAAGATTTGAACCCTAAGAAGGAGTGGTCTGTTCCTGTTAAAAAATTGAACAGGTCCTTTACTGTTACATTTTAACGAGTCTAGTATAGGAGAAACTCGGTGTTTTTCAATTTCAGGGAGTCAGAAGAAAAAACTTAAGAAAACTCCATTGGTGTAATTTTTCGTAAATTTAGTCTCTCAAGCCCGAAAAAGGATAAAATAATGTGGGAGAGAACTCTATTGACCGTATTTAGTCAACGTATACCTTTTCCGTAAACAGTCCATTTCAGTCCGTAAAAGGGGTAAACTTATACTGAAGGGAAGATCATTCATTTACTTTAACGACTTCGAATAATCAAGTGCTTGGCAATCTTTTCATGTTTAGAGAGTCTGAAAAGGGCTTAAAAGGGGACTCCAAGGTTTCGCTTTTTCGTAATTTTCAAGAGTCCGAAAAAGTGATAAAAGTATACTCAGTAGTTTCAATTTTTCTGTAAATTTTAACGAGTTCGAAAAAGGGATAAAAATGTACTCATGTTTTTCTCTTTTTCGTAAGTTTTAACGAGTTCAAAAAAGGGATAAAAATGTACTCATGGGGCCGACTTTCAATTTAATTTATGAGCAGGAAAAGACGGAAAGAACTCGGCATTTTCATGTGTTTTACGAGAATGAAATATAGCAAAATAATCTCGGGATTTTCATGAGTTTAAAGAGTCTTGAAAATAACTGAAATTGACTCAAGATAGGTTTCATTTTTACAAAAGCTTGAAACAGATAAAAACTATGCTTCAGAGTGGTTTCATTTTTACACAATCTTGAAACAGAGATAAAACTGTGCTTGATGCCCCCTAAGCGTAACTGCTAGAGTGCATGCCCCCCCAACTTCATTTCATTCAACTAAGTACACTGCTGGTAATTAATAGCTGGATGGAATGAAGGTTAATTTATGAGATCATATGAAAGACCTGACCTAAAACTGTAAGAAAATTATGGAAAAAATGAAATAACTAACCTAAAAAATATGACTTAACATTTACGAGATCTAGTCAAAGACTCGACTCAATTAGGGGAGGATCTGTTTCATTTTTTAATGAGTTTGACACAAGAAAAGAACTATGCTCATGGCAACATGTTTCATTTTTTAACGAGGTTGACACAGTAAAAGGAACTTTCCTCTTCTACATGTTTCATTTTTTAACAAGGTTTACACTATAAAAGAAACTATCCTCGTATCTATTTTCTAAAATCTACCTATTTAACCTATTGATTCATTTTTTAATGAGGTTGACACATGAAAATAACTGTCCTCATACCTGACTGATTCATTTTTTAACGAGGTTGACACAGTAACAGGAACTATCCTCTGACCAACTGATTCATTTTTTAACGAGGTTGACACAGAAAAAGAACTGTCCTCATACCTGATTCATTTTTTAATGATGAGGTTGAATCAGTAACAGGAACCATCCTCATAAACTACTTATTTCTAATCTATCAGTCTACTCTCTACAATCTACCTACTGATTCATTTTTTAATGAGGTTGAAATAGGAAAAGAACTGTCCTCATCGCCGACTGATTCATTTTTTAACGACGTTGACACAGTAAAAGGAACTATCCTCACACTCACTGATTCATTTTTTAACGAGGTTGACACAGTAAAAGGAAATTTCCTCATACTCACTGATTTATTTTTTAACGAGGTTGACACAGTAAAAGGAACTTTCCTCATACCTGTTTCATTTTTTAACGAGGTTGACTCAGGAACAGGAACTGTCCTCATAAGCCACTGATTCATTTTTTAACGAGGTTGACACAGTAAAAGGAACTATCCTCAGACTCACTGATTCATTTTTTAACGAGGTTGACACAGTAAAAGGAAATTTCCTCACTAGCCACTGATTCATTTTTTAACGAGGTTGACACAGTAAAAGGAACTTTCCTCACACTCACTGATTCATTTTTTAACAAGGTTGACACAGTAAAAGAAACTTTCCTCGCTATCCACTAATTCATTTTTTAACGAGGTTGACACAGTAAAAGGAACTTTCCTCACACTCACTGATCATGGCTTCCAACTGGAAGAAACACATGTCAATGGACACACCTTGATCATGGCTTCCAAGAGGTCTTCATCAGAAGGAAGATTAGTTCTCTGGAAGGAACACATATCAAGGGACTCAAAAGGGATAAGAACATCACGTTCAAATAATCCCATAGAGTTTTCCATGTCAATTACCGAATCTAAGTCAAATGAAGATGAGCAAACAATGAGAGGCTCGCTTACATCGATAACTGAAAACATGGGACTAGTTGCCACATAATTAACCCGTGGCGGGGTAGATACAGCTTTCGTATGAGGAACATTCAGGGATGTCAGATTATTGGTAGTCGAATCAAGACTAAGGAACGAAAGCTAATCTACAGTCACAATATTGCCATTTTGAGGGAAAGACATCACGCGAAAGAGTGTCAATACGACAACTTTCATTGCATAAACATAGTCTTGCCCAAGGAGTAAATTGAAATCCAAGGGACCTCGAACTACCATAAGATCAATACCGACAGTTTTACCTTCCAAAGTAATAGAAAACTTAGGAAGGATCCCTAAAGGTTCACTAATGGTTTTGTTAAAAGCTTTCAGATTCTGCATAATAGGCACAAGCTGAGGGGAACCCAAAGCTTTCCAAGCAGTTGAGGATAAAATACTAACAGAAGCACCTTCATCTACCTGTGTGCGGTGTATGTCCCTACCACCAAACTTCACAATGATTTGGAAAGGGATGGAGGAAGGAAGACGAGGTTCTGTCAGTCTATTCCAATCAAAGGAAAACACCTCAGTACTTGGAGGGGGTTCTATAGAAACAGGTGAAATGCCCCCCGACGTAGAAGAATCTGATGTAAAAATAAGAACCTGAGCGGTATGAAGTTCACTCTCTACAGGGAGAATTGGATCGACCGAATGTGAAATTGAATCGACCACTTGACCAACTAATGGATCATCAACCTGAGTGATATGAGTTTCACTCTCCAATGGAAGAATGGGATCGACTGTACTTGAAATTAGATCAATCACTCTGTCAGTTGACGGTAGGTTGGGAGAAAGTTTACGGTAACTAGTTGGAAATTCTTGCTGTGAAACGGTAAGGGTTTCCAACAATTTTTAGGCTTCATCCATGTGAGGGAAAATGTGAGTTTGATGACTCCCTTTGCATAACTTACAAGGAAACCTAACTATACCATTTTTCCCAGGAACCTGACTATCACTAGTTGATGGATCAACGGAAAGTTGATGAGATTTTTCTGACCATACTTCCAAGACCTTAGGAATACCAGGACAATTGATCAGGAAGTGGTCACCCTTACAAAGCTTGCAAGGGTATTTGGGTTTACGATGCATGTTGGGAGTTTCCTCCATACAACTAACACTACTGACCATGGATGGTTGGTTGACTTCTTTCTTATCTTGCTTCTTCTTCTTCTTCTTCTTCCCTTTCTTCTTCTTCTTAGCCACCTGGTTACTAGCGTCAAGGCTTTTACCAAGAGAAGAGGAAGAAATGGAGGAAGAAATATTAGGCAAAGAAGGTAAAGGGTCTATAGAAGGTTGGTGATGTTGAGATGGTGAACTCTGTTGAAGTGAAGAATCCGGTTGAGGTGGAACAATTGGAGTATTCGGGGCCAATGAAGTTGAAAATAACCATATCAGTAAACCTATTGTAAATCTAGGTAGTGACAATGTAGCCATATAAGGAGGACCAACATTTCCAAAGCAAGGAAAAGTACTAGGATTCTCATTAAGAGGGGTTCCTTGGGTGGTAAATTCCGGAACAGTTGCCATTATATTCAACTTCAGTGAATTTTATTAGCAATTTAAAACTAAAATTAACAATTAACAATTCACACCTAACAATTAAAATTCACAATTCACACCTATGGTCTCTAAAAGAAAAAACAAACAAATTAACATGTTCTATCAAATCTAGGAGTCAAACCACACAGAAACTGTAACTTCCCGTACTAAAAACACTAGTTGGTGATGAAATCCAACATCGTAGAATTTAATACAGAAAGGGCGGTTGGAACAGTTACCCCGAAAACCTGCTTAATGAAACAGACTGGCACAAGTTTCTTCACAAAACCATCTCGAGTGAAGAGAACCCCCCAGAGAGTCCAAGTGAGTCTAGTCGACGTCTGCTCCAGGTACAGTGAGATATTTCCTTCACCATCACCTTAGGAATATAATCTTAAGTTTATGGACACTAAGGTTACCAACAGTAACAAATACAACTGGGGGAACAATATATGATCCGATTCCACGCGCAAGGGCAGAGTAACAAAGCTCAATCCCCTTGAAGGCTCCTTGACATGGTCAATCCGAGGTTTACCAACAAGTGACCCCAGGCTCCTCGAAAATGGTTAATCCAAGGTTTACCATTTGTAATGCGCGCAAAATCTTCTATCTTTCCCAATGAAATAGAATTGATTGTCTCAAAGGTTCAGACATGATCTCGTGATTGAATTCTTTAAGAGGAGCTTCCCAGATTATACAAATTACAATTGGATTTATTTCCTACCGCAAGATTTATCTACTTGTTTGTTTTTGTTGCTTTGGAAAGTTAATTACAACCTGTTCCAAAGCACTAATCCTGAGCTAGATTGGTGGAAAGAGCCCTAAAAATGTAAAAATTACTAGATGAATTTTAATTAATAATGTTGTTAGAGGTGCTGCTATTCTCCCATAATTCTTAACAAACTTGCAATAATACCTTGTTAACCCGATAAATCCTCGCAACTGCTTTATGGTTGTGGGGACTTTCCATTCCTTAATGGATTTAATTTTGTTAGGGTCTACTTTAACACCCTCGTGAGATACAATATGACCCAGATATTCCACCTCTTGTACTCCAAAGAAACATTTGGATGTTTTTTCATATAATTGTTTCTCCTGCAATAGTTTGAGCACCCTGTCAACATGTTCAACATGATCCTTCCAAGACCTGCTGTAGATTAGTATATCATCAAAAAATACTAGCACAAATTTTCTAAGGAAGGGTTTGAAAATGGAATTCATCAACCCTTGAATTGTAGAAGGTGCATTGGTAAGGCCAAAAGGCATGACCAAAAATTCATAATCACTCTCATGAGTTCTAAATGTTGTTTTTGGAATATCTTCAGTCTTCATTCTAATTTGATGATATCCTGAACGAAGATCCAACTTGGTAAAATAAATTGCTCCATGTAATTCATCCAATAATTCATCAATCACAGGAATGGGGAATTTGTCTTTAATGGTGAGCTTATTGAGCTCCCTATAATCTGGACACATACGCCATGATCCATCCTTCTTGTGTACCAATACTACAGGAGCAGAGAAAGAAATTTGGCTAGGTTGAATTATACCTGCCTGTAACATTTCTGCAATCATACGTTCAATTTCGCTCTTTTGGAAGTAAGGATATCTATAAGGCCTGATGTTTGGAGGAACACTTCCTGGAATCAAATGAATAGCATGATCATGATCACGAATAGGTGGGAGTCCTTTGAAAGTTTCAAACACCTTGGAATGATTGTCCAAGACTTGTTGGAGATCTGCAGAAATAGATGATTTTGATGTTGGAACTTCTAGTGAGCATAATTGTGCAATTACGCCTCGCTGTTCTTTCTTTAGAAGCTTTGTCATGACATTAGAGCTTATTGTCCTTCCTGGCTTCCCCGCAATACCCCGTAATTCGACTTCCTTTCCTTCTGAAAAAAATTTCAAGAAAAGTTCTTGAAAATTAAAAGCTACCGTCCCCAAAGATTGTAACCATTGTACTCCTAGTACAACATCATCACCTCCCATAGGAATGGAAAGCATTGGACTAGTCGATACATATTCCCCCATGGTTAGCTTGATATTATGGCATTTTCCAGAGCAATTTATAGTTCCTCCATTTGCAACCATCACTTGACATTCTGGTGCTGGGTATAGGAAACAATTTAATTCCTTGGCTACCTTACAATGAATAAAATTATGGGTGCTACCTGAATCAATCAACACTCTTACCTTTTTCTTCTTGATTTGTCCTGCTATCTTGAGAGTTTGAGGAGTGGTAATTCCTGCCAGTGCATTACACGATATGGTCGGATTCATTTCTTCCTCTTCTAGGGTTGGTTCCTGGTGTATATCCTCTTCTTGTTCATTTTCTTCTTCCTCTTCACAATCTATGTAAAATAATTTCTGCTCAGCACACTTATGACCTTTAGTGTATTTGCTATCACAACTGTAGCAAAGCCCTTTTGCTCTTTTTTCTTCCAATTGTTGTGGTGTCAACCTTGTAGGTTGTGGAAATCTAGGCGTAGCCGCACTTCCTTCTTTATAGAATTGAGTGGTAGGCTTCCTTGTTGCCATAATTTTACATTCAACTTTTCTTGCCAACCTGAATGCCTTCTCCAATGAGTCAGGTTCCAGAACGCGAACTTCATGTTGGATGTTATCCTTTAAAGCGCCTATGAAGAGATCAATCCTGTGTTCCTCTGGAATATCAGTTACCCTTATATTCAATTTTTGGAAGTCCTCAATGTGCTGCCCCACTAAACCCTTTTGTTTGAGATTATCAATTGGCTAAAGAAGGTGTTGCTCTTTGTATCCTCATAATGTGCTATCATTTCCTCCGTAAAAATTGACCAAGTGACAATTTTTTTACGGGAGCAAAGCCATCGATACCATACAAATGTATTTTTTTCTAAATGTAAAGTTTCAATGCATACCTTTTGTGTGTTTTTCACGTTATGGAGATCAAAATATTGCTCCATCTGTAGTATCCATGTTACAGGATCCTTTCCATCAAACTTCCTCATATCCATCTTTGGAATATGGTGGTTCTTCCCGCCAACATTAGAGTTTATGAAATCACAATTAACATTTATTTTTCTCTCATCATGAGGTTCTTCTACTATCTTTTCACCATTAGGAAACCTTTCTTGTATAAACTTTGTCAAACCTTCCATGTCTGCTTTTAGAAAATTCTTCATGTTCTCCATTTTCTCATCGATCTTAGCTTCCATGTCATCCATCTTAGATTCCATGCCAGCCTCCATGCCATCCATCTTAGCTTCCACGCCATCCAATATTGACTTGCACACCATCCATGTGCTTCCATACCTTTCTTCAAGCTTCCATTTCATTTTTTGTTGTCTTTTGCAAGAAGTGCATTTGTTGCACTTGCTCTTGTATTTTTGATAGATCATCAACTTAGAGTATTGATCTTCATAGTTCATATTGGAAACTTTCAAAGGCTTAATGGGTGTTGAATTATTTTTTTAGAGCCATTTTTATAATCCATCTTGATATCTATTCTACAAGATGCCCTTGGAATCAATTCAACTTGATTCTTCAAACAAGACTTATGCAATTCGGAAAAAAATACACACCTTTTACTAGCTTTGAGGAGCTCGATATTGAAATTGTATTATCTCTGTTATTTCAGATTTTCAATATCTAAAATTCAGCACTGAAGTAGCCCTCTGAATTATCTTTTGAATGCCACAGGTCTGACCTGATTTGGATTCTCCAAGACAAATTTGTGTCCAATCTCCCACAATGACCTAATTCTGGACTGGTTCAGTAGAGCGAACTTGTACGAATTGCCCCGTGTCACTGTTTTGTCCTTTGTCTCTGAAATTGATAACAAAACTACGATGCAATGTGCCAACGACCATTGATCTTGCAACTCCAATAATGATGCCCAAGGAGATTCTATAAGCAGCCCCGTCACCCCTCTTTGAGATGAAATTCAGGAGCCTGAAAAAGCACTACCTTCCACAGATCATATCTCCAAAAATATTCCCAAACCAAGCTCTGAAATTTTTTGACGAATTTCCTCGGGATTTCAGCTTCGCACCATACGAATTTCAGATTCTGAACCTTTGTAGAAAAATTTTTATAGCGAAAATTCCACGATGACCTGTTTAGGAGCTTGAAAAAAGGCCTAACTTCGACAGATGATATGTCCGAAAATATTGCGAAGCAAGCTCTAAAATTTTTAGAAAATCTTCCTCAGGATTTCAGCTTCGCACCCTATAAATTTCAGCTTAAGAACGTCGCGGAAAAAAATTTATATCAAAATTCCACGATGACTGTTTGGAGTGAGAAACCCTAGAATCAGCTGCGATACCAAATGTTGTGTAACCAACTCAAAAGAGAAGAAAAGAGATATCAACGCCTTGTAGAAATGAGCCACTTCAGAAGCACTCAATACATTACATAAATGAACAATTCTTGGATGATACAATTTACAAAACCTCCTTTCTATATATAGGAGTCCATGGGGCCATAATGTAATCCTAGTGGGCCACAATGTAATCCTAGCCGACCTAACAATAATAATTTAAGGGCACAATAATAACAAAATTGGGGCTACAAGGGTACAATAATAACAATAAGGGGGTTACACTAACAACAATAGGGGACTATACTAGTAATATAGGGACCTAACAATTGGAGGTTGCCCCCTCGAAGTGGCTTATTTCTAAGGCATTGATATCTCTTTTCTTCTCTTTTTGGAGCTGGTTACACAACATTGTGTAAGAGGAATGTTACTTGATCAATATCTTCCCAAAGTCTTATGGGGAGAAGCCTTTATGACCGTAGTCTGCATTCAAAATATAAGCCCTCATATAATTCTTAGTGACATAATTCTGGGAGAATATTTTACTAGAAACAAGCCTAATGTTGATCATCTCATAATATTTGGATGTCCAATCTACATTCATATTCCGAGGACAAGAGAAATACGTTGTATCCTGAATGTATGAAAAGGAATCTTTGTTGGGTACAAAAACACATAAAAAGCATATAGAATCTACATAAAATAACAACGTCATATTGAAGTAAGCAGAGATGTCATATTTGATGAAAGTATTGCATACAAGAAGTTCAAATATATCCCCATTAATTCTGATGAAGAAGAAGGACTTGTCCTTCCCAATGAAAATATTCCAAGGATAACCAATTCTCCAGAACCTATAGTTGATCATCATGAAGAACCAAAAAGACCAATTGAACTCGTATAACCTCTCATTATTCCAAAAAACTGAAAGAGACTTGCTTGGGTTAGAACAAGTTTACAAGAAGTTGAAGGACATGCAACCCCAAGAGGAACATTTAGAGAAAACAAGAGACCTAAAAGATACTCTAGTTATGTAACATATATGACCAAACTTATTGAAGTAGAACCTTCCACTTACAAAAAGGCATTTGAACATCAAGTATGGAAGAATGCAATGATGGAAGAATACCAATCAATAATGAAGAATGATTTTTGGGAAATTGTTCCTATGCCAAAGGATAAATCTGTTGTGACTTTGAAATGGGTGTATAAGATCAATCATGCATATGATGGAAGAATCGAAAAATATAAGGAAATATGTGTAGCTAGAGGATTCTCTCAACAAAAAGGAATTTATTATCATGAAAAAATTTATCCTATAGTGAGATACACAACTATTAGAACTCTCATCTCTATTTTAGCTTCTATGGGATGGAATATACATCAAATGGACTTGAAGACCGCTTCTCTTAGTGGAATAATTGATGAATAAGTTTAAATTGAACAACCTCAAGGATTTGAAGTCCATGGAATGGAATCTCGTGTCTGCAGGTTAAATAAGGCTTTATATGGCTTAAAACAATCCCCTAAAGCTTGGTATCAATGAATGGATGCTTATCTAATAAGACTTGGTTTCATCAAAATTACTACAGATCCAAATATATACATCAAGTTAGTAAAGAATGATCTTGCGGTCATATTGTTAGATGTGGATGACTTATTGATAACATGCGTGGAGAATATTATTCATCAATGCAAGAAGGAACTAATGGTTGAATTACATATGAAATATATTGGACTAATGCATTATTATCTAGGACTTGAAGTTTGGTAAAAAAATTGGTGAAATTTTTTTTGGTCAAGGAAAATATGTGATCAAGATTCTACAAAAATTTTGGATGATGGATAGTAAGCCCATGACAATGCCAATGATCACCAATTTGAAGAATTTAAGAAGTTCGTATTCAAATCCCATTAGTCCATCATCATACAAGCGAACGATTGGTTCTGTAATGTATCTAGTGAACATGGGACCAAATATATGCTTTGTTTTTAATACTCTAAGCTAGTTTTAGATGGAGCCTGGACATGATCATTGGATAGCAGCAAAACGCATCTTTAGATATCTCCATTGAACCATACATCATTTTTTGAGATATGTTGCAGATAATGAGATTCAATTATCAGGCTTTATAGACTCTAACTGGGCAGAAAGTACCGATAATACTAAAATTACTATTGGTGGTTGTTTTAGTTTGGGATCTGTTATGGATTCTTGGATGAGAATAAAAAAAGACTCGGTTGCACTAGGTATTGGTTAAGTTGAATATATTGCATCCAATGATTGCAATCATGAAGTAGTTTGGATCTATAAATTTCGTGTTGATTTTTTTGAAGGAATATTGGATTTCACCATAATATGTTGTGATAATCAAAGCTACATAAAGTTGTCATAGAACTTGGTATTTCACGCGAGGTTGAAGCACATTATGAATAAGCATCACTACATTGGAAGCTTGGTGCGGGATGGGGTGGTGAAGCTAAAATACATCTCCACTGACTAGAAAGTAATCGATGTATTAACAAAGTCACTTCCTAATAGGAAACATGAGTATTTTCAAGATAAGCTTCAACCTGTGGATATATCCTTCCAAATTGAGAGGGAGTGAGGATGAACACCTTACTATCCATGTGTCACGTACTATATCGAGGACTAACAGTCGTAAGCCTAGTGCATGAACATGAGTAAGTAGAATAGTGGATTGGATAAGCATTAGGGATCGGCATTCTTAAGATTTATACTGTGACAAGGACTAACTGTTGTAATTCAAGTACATTTATCTAATATAATAATGGTACAAAGGAGTGATATTTCCTTGTGTCAAGTATTGTGACAATGCATTAGGAAATGGTCCTCTCAGGACATACTTTGGTGAACCTAGGTGGAGTATGTCCTCGAAGAGGCAGTGTGGTGTCCTATTGAATGTCTCTCATCATTGTGCTCTGATCTAGTGGAGAGATAGAGTTTACTTGTCAAGGCCTTGGTAGTGTGACAATGTATATGATGGTGCTATCATCATTGATTCTTATAAATCTGGATCCTTTCTTATATGAAAAATTCAGCTTGAGATTATCCTTTTGGTTCATTATGAATACCTCCTTAGTTAAGGGGGAGTGTTGAAATTGTAACTAGAATCGATATTCATAATATAAAATCATCATTGATATTTTTATTATATTCATTTATATTTTTTTAAATCATGTTCTTCATGCTCACAGTCAAAAGAGAAAAAAGGAAACTACTATGAGTCAAAAAAATATTTATTTGAGTCCTACCCCATTTGGACATTTGTAAGAAAAAGAATTTAAATTTTATTTTTAAGTCATAAGAGTCATGAGCCCACAAGTAGACCAAGTTGGCCCTCTTTGGACAAGTCATATGATTGGCCCTTATTCGACCCTCCTGGATATTTATATATATAAGAGATAATTTGACTTCTTGAATAACCAATTCATCAACACATCATCTATCATTTTATGCACTTAGACAAGAAGAAGAAAGGTTGAAGTCAAAGGAGGGAGAAGAAATTCAAAGGAAAAGAAGAAATCAAATTTTTCATACCCTATTTCAACTCTCCTGTGTGAATTTTTTATGGAATCTTTGAGATAATTACAGGGCCGAAATTTGTCTTCTACTACAGGGTCGAAATTCTAAATTTTGACCATATTCGAAGGGGTTTGACCATCATTGACATTGGCTTGTTGGAGGAGACTTCGAGGAGGGTTTGAATTGGAATATTGTGATAGTTTGGCCTTGGTCTTAGTGTTGGATATCTCATTTTGATATGATTCTATAAGAGATGGATTGTTGGCTTTTCCCTTGTGGGTTTTTCCCTAGCTAAAAGCCTAATTTTGGTGTTTAGTGTTTTATTGTTATATTTATGTTTTGTACATTTGTATAATTGCCTAATAAATATTACATAACAAGTAATAAGAAGACATCTAACATTCACAATTAATTGTCAAAAATTGGAATCAAACATTAATATACACTACACTTTATTTCTCAACACGCTATTCACTCTAGAGAGAGGCTGCATGGTTAAATCGGCCAAAGCCAAAAGTGCCAAAGAAAAAAACAAGTATCGAAGAATTTGTGGATGTAGAAGTTGATATCACTAGACCACTTGATTGGGTTAGTTCTCGTTTAGCCAAAAATCAAAAAATAATGGAACAAATTAATGAGGAATTCATGACTTTCGATGCCAGCCTATCACATTGAAAGATGCAAGCTATGATAGAGGCAGTAGAAATTTTAAAATTGAAAGAGAAAAGGTTCATAATAGAAATTTTATTGATCAAATACAAATGGATGTTGATGTGTTTAGGGTTGGATCCACAGGGATCCTAAAGTTGCATCAAACTATTGGTGAGGCACTGGCACAGTCTATTAGTGAATAGGAGGCAAGTAAGAATAAAAGAACTATAAGAAGCTATAAATATGATTTATTTGTTTATGACTCCACAAGCACCATCATTAGCAATTTATATCCTAGTATGTTGGAAAATCGGGAGGCTTCATAATTTAATTATATTTACCTTTCTTTGGCAATTGTTTGTGAAATTAGTTGGCTTCTTATTTATTTGATTATGTTCCCCATTATCAAAAATTAAACATGAATATCACAAGAAAATAGAGAATGCAAGATATAGGCTCTAATCCACGGAAAAATCTTCTAAGGGGAAAACCTCGAAAAATATATTCTTATAGAATCAAATCAAATGAGATAACCAAGACCTATAACTACTGAAAAAATTCAACCTTTAGATTCCAATTCAAACCTTTCTTCTTTCCAACAGATCCATCAGCAAGAGACCAGTAAAAAGAGAAGTTCCAAGGTAGAACTTCCACAAATTATAGTTCATGAAGAAATCCTCTCTTTCAAAAAATTTCTCCCCACTTATTTTCCCTCTCTGCAATATTTCAGAGCACAATCCATCAAGTGTGTGTGTGTGTGTGAAAATGAACTCCATCTTCCCTCTGTTCATATAGTTTAGATGGTTGTGAATAGGCATGTCCATTGGGGCAAGACTGACTTGATATGTAGGTCGATTTGGCACCTAGAGTGGTTTCTAACCCAAAATTACATAATTAAATTTTATTTTTCCTTTTTATTTACAATAGTTCTAAATTGTACTTTGACTCTTTTGACTCAAAAATCTAGAAGCATGAAGAAAATTATTTTCTAGAAAAATAATAATAACTTTTCTTTTTCTTTTCTTTTTCTTTTTCCATAAAATATGTAATAGTAAAAACTACGAAGATAAAACTAGTTACATTCTATAATCACTCCCTCTTAACTATGGAGATATTTATATTGTACACCTAGTATATGGATACTCTCAAACTTAAATATTCTCATAAGAAGAGTGAGATTGATAAGCAATCTTTTAGCATTAACATCATAACCAACATTGTCAACATATTAAGGCCTTTAACTGAAAATATCTATTTATGTTAGAGTATAATGTTGGTAGGCTTACGTGAGACACCACACTGCCTCTTAAGGCACATACCCCATCCAGGTGTTCACTAGGTATGTCCTTTTAGGACTATTATTATATTGTATTACCCATCCTCAAAGAATTATAGTACTCTTCGACCACTCTTATCTTAGATACATGTCCAATCATCAAATAGTATCGGTCCACTTCCTATATTGTATTCTTTATCCTCAAGGAGTATCAACCTCATATGCTTATCCAATCCTCTGGACCCCATTCTCCCTCCATGGCCTTCAATAGATGTACTTTTTTTATTCGTGACCTAGTGACACATGAAGAAGAGAATATAATGTCCATCTCCCTCTCAACTAGAGAGGAGATCCACATTCCCTCTTGATTATGGAATAGATCATTTCTCATTTTCAAACATTTAAGGAGACTTATTACTCCCTCTCAAGCATATAGGTGTTTCCTTACTTCCTTTCAATTGGGAAGTCATAACCACAAGTTCTTTTAGTATATATCCATCAATACATCAACTACTAGTTCTTCATGGAGAGATTGGAGTAGATGCATGGCTCCTCCATTTCCTTTGTATCTCATCATATACAAATTTTATCTTTCTAGAGCCAATCTATGGTAGATTTCATGCCATCAATATTTCATATCACGTTCCTCTATTCATCATCAATATAGACATTATATTGAGACAATCAAAGTAGAGCTAATCATAGCTCCCTCTAATCATGAAAGTAAACTTCATTATCATTGAAACATACACATTAGATTATATTATTGTACTATTACCTTTCAATCCCAAGATGGCGTAGACATATTGACCGCATAATTATTATAGGATTACCAAAGTAATACATTAAATCCATGTATACAATTAATTGAGTTCAAAAAAAAATTATTGTCTCAACTATCATTATGCATTTCTGCAACATTAATCCAGATAGCAAAACCATATACCAACTAGTTAACCAATACCAAAACATCAATAGCATAATTACCTCAACATGATGGTTGTTTGTCAAGATATCATATTTTTTTTACTTGATCAATATCCCTATGCATATTGTACAAAAATCCTTCTCCATGTTTTTCAGTTTCCAATCAATGTGCTCATGGAATGAACTAATCAGAAATTTGCAATATCTTCTTCCTTGGAGATTTCATTGTCAACTCTTTCTCTTTATTTAGGATACCATATATAATGTTGATCAATATCATCAAAATAACTCTCCTTATAGCCTCTTCACATGCTTTTGCAATATGTACTTCCATAGAGCCAAGTCATATCAATATTAGAGTTACCAGATCATAATAGCCTCTTATTTAAGGCATCATGTCAGATTTTGTTACTAGCTCCCTCTAAAGTCAAAATTCCTTTGCATGTTTTGTCTCCATATTACAACAAGGTTCTACTTCACCTTTCAATTATTAATATGTTCTTTAAATTAACTCGTCAGTTGGAAGCTTCAACATCATTTCCATTGCTACAATTCTCTCTTCTCATTATGTTTATCATTTTCAAGGAGTCATTGACATCTCATCTTGCTTTATTTATTGTGTACCTACAATTTTTACCAACAAGTACAACCAAGAAAAAAATACAAATACAAGAGCATGATGTCAACTATGTCAATATAGGGTTTCTGTGGTTTATCATAGGGTGTACTTCTACTGTTCGAGATACAAACCCTATATTTCTTGATCTAACCCTTATTAGTATTTTTAGTGGAAACATCAGCCCTAGGGTTTTGATTTCAATTCCTAGGTTTTATCCATTTCAACCCTTGCAAGATTTTTACCATATACCCTAGATTAACCTTTCAAATTTTAGATCCGTGAAAATGTAGATATTATCTTCAAGTACTAGGGTTTCTCAAGAGGTAACAACCAGTTAAGGTAAGGGTTTTTCGTTTGTGGGGTTAATTCAATCTAGGGTTTAGAAACCCTAAATACCAAGACTCCTACAAACCCTAGATCCTCAAGATAAGTAACAATTTAACTGCAAAAGCCCTAAAAATTTACAGGTCTTTTATTTTTATCATAATCTTAACTCACAACATAAAAGAAAAGAAACTTTACCTACCTAATTTGCTCCTTCAATTGTCAAAGACTAATAATTCTTCAACAAAGATGCTCCATGGTTCATAAGATCATAGTTTCAGTTCCTAACAAGGTGACTCAACTTCTTCCAAATCTTTTCAATATTTCGAACATGATCCATCATGGCATGCATCACTTAACTATCGCACAAAGGCTACTTCTATATTGAGATTATAGCCACATCCGATCACTAATATATGACTCGATATCACTATCCTTGTTTTCATTAAAGTTTTATGCCAAGATCACCATCGTACATCGAAAGTTATTGTCTTCTATGTCATTGAATTACTACCCTATACAACTCTGTCTTATTGTCAAATATACATTCGAGTGTGATATCATCGATCCATTGCATTCATTATAGAAATTTAATCCTTGTTATCGTCAATGCCATGATTTGAGATAACGATGCTCTTGTGGAAAGTAATTTTACGATAATTCCAGTTCTTAGACAATTCTTAAAGTTAGGTCAAATTTCCACAACATTTCAATTATAAAAATATCACTGTCGTTGTCGTTGGCCATGGTCACAATGTCGTTGACTGACATATCCCAGAACTTATATACAGATGCCACTGTGATATTTTGACGTTCGGAGTGTCACTGGTATCACAATCATTGTTTAATAGAATGGCCACATAGACGTTAATGTGGGCTTTAAACCACAAGAACGATTGATGAAATCGAGCAATGTTGCACTGAAAGCCACAGCACTGTGTGAGTCACAGATAAGAGTGAGAACCATATCATGAGTCATAACACTATAATGTGAACCATTCAAAAGTGTGAACATTTGAACCACAGTTTTCACAATATATATGCGATGATTGATGCCACTTTATATATTATTGTGAGCCACTCTGTGTGTAGCGAGTTAAGGATTACGATGGTTTTATTGATCACAACGGATGCAAGTCACATATATACATATACATATGTGTGTGTGTATATATCAATCATAGAAGTGCGATGTCAATGGAACGGGCCACTGAAATACAATTTAATGCTACGATGCCATAGAATATATCGTGCCATAGAGTCAAGAATTATGATGCTTCTGTGCGATTTCATAGACGATATAATTAAGTGATATCATCGTGATGACAAGAGTGAGTCAAAATTATTTCACTAATCCACTGTATTGTTACTTCATAAATCGAGTCGTAGAACATTATTGTGTAATATCAAACTTACGAGCCACCATCCTGTAGATCTGAACCACATAATGTATCACAGATTTACTATACGTTTCAATTAAGTGAACCATAGAGAATACAGAGCTAGCCAAATTCTGAGATTGCTAAGTCACATACCCAAGCTTCCTACATAAATCGATTAATCCATCATGTCATAGAGTAAATACTGCATTCGATGCTAGTGAAAAGATTATAGCGAGCTACAAGTATATTTGTGCCACGAAATGCGATGAGATATACCTCCGGTATTGTATCAATCATTTGTTGATTCTTTCAGTCCTTCAATCTAGGGTTTTCACAAAGATAACACATTGTTAACTTTTCAGAGTTATGTGTTCTTTATTTATGATTTTTTTTCGAGTTTTCCAACAAAAGGTGATCTTCAAATATAGCCATTCTTCAACTTTATTTTTGATCCCATGATGGAAAATTGGGAGGTCCTATTTAATTAGATTTTTCTTTATTTGATAATTGTTTGTGGAGTTAGATGGATTCTTAATTATTTAATTATGTTTTTATCATTAAAAATTTATCAAAATGTAAACATGAAGATCACAATAAAACGGAAAACACAAGATATAGGCTCTAAATCAAGGAAAAATCCCTTCAAGGGGAAAATCCAGAAATTTATCTTCTTATAGAATTAGATCAAATGAGATAACCAAGACCCATAACCATAGAAAAACTTCCACCTCTATATGTCAAATCAAACCTTTCTTTTGTGCAGTAACAAGAGAAGTACTAAGGTAGAACTTCCACAAATTCTAGCTCAAGAAGAAATCCTCTCTTTCATAGTTCGGCTTTCTACTTCTTCTCTGTCCTCTCTGCAATTTTTCATACCACAATCCATCAAGTGTGTCTGTGTGTCTCCAAATGAGGTCCATATTCCCTCTATTTATATAGTTCATATGGGTGTGAATATACATGTCCATTGGGGCAAGTGTATAAAATCTCTAACACAGCTACAATACCATGTAGAAATTATATCAATGGACTCAATCCGATCATGCAATGTATTAAAGCAAGATACTGAATCCTTCTACAAAATCTGCGGAACATAAATCACAATCTCTGAATCACATGCAAATAAAAGAAAGAAGTAAATCAATACACAACACCAGATATTCCTGGCAAAAACAACTACTCAAAACCCCTCCATCTTTATTGTATAATCAACCAAGGAGTCATGAAACAATACAATGTATTTGTAATCACCACAATCTCATACACTCTACCAATTGCTTCACACTAATCTAGGCAAAATTGGACAAACACATAGCCAATTATCAGCCTACCCTGCTTACACAATCCCTAGAGAATTAAATCCCTATTAAATATTAAATTCAACATTCCTTGATTGCACAATTCATCATGGGATTCCTGTGGTTTTATAACTCCATCTGGGTAGTTTGCTAAAACTACAACTGATAGTTTACTAGCCTTGAACCTTTTGTCTCAACTAGGTGTCCACCAGAACTAGCATGTATGCAACTATAAATAGTGAATCATCAGTTACTTGGTAGATCACTACTGGTGAATTAAATCTATTTTAATTCACTTGATCTTCCACTAGCTCATCAAACAACTAGAACTAGTTAAAATAGTTTTAACTCAATTATTGTGAGATAACTTATCCCACCCACACTACACTAGTGCTACAACTGCAACTGGAGCCTATTAATAATAAAATCACTCTACATGCCGATCCTTTGACCCTCAACTCAAATTCTTGAGCTAACTAAGCATATCACACCTTAGTTAACTATTACAAGTTGTTATGAGATAATATTACAATTAATTTTCCAATTTATTTAAAAATTGGTTGCACACTAATGTGTCGCTAGGATCCATCACTGTGTGACTTGTGCTCCCACACCAATGTGTGTGTTGTTTCTGGATGCCAATTTCACTGTTTCTTGTTGCAAATCTAAACACTCCCTCACAACTAGAAAGGAATCAATCTATCCCGATCTGGTACCTTTGGGATGTTCTGCATGCAACACTGCTCTAGTGTTGTTCGCACATGCAACTCTTCTGAAACTGAATAGCCTCCAAACAACTGAATCAGTATAATGCATCTTTCATCGGAGTCTTAATTGTATCTTACGCATATGTCTATTGGACTCCCTACATTGATGACATCTACATCCATACACCTACACCTTCTTGCCAACTACGATTTGTGCTTGAGTGTCGACACCATATCCTCTAAGTTTATGTCTTCTGAAATGCGGATACACTCAATCTAACCAATCCTTCTTGCTATTGTTGTACCGTGGGCTCCTCATAGCCAGGTTCGATCCATGAGACACACCATCTCAATGAACCATGCCCAATTTCTTCTTGGGATTAATTCTGCACATCACCCCACCTCACACCTGGAGGTATAGCTGCATGTACTCCCTCTACTCGTCTGGGTCGAAATTTCCCCCATCCTGGAGGTAACTACTTGAGTCACCTTGTAGATCCATCTGAATCCAACCACTCACTTCCCCACTGGTCTTGGGACTGCTTCCCATGCATTGTTTCTAATAATGGATCATACTCCTCAACCATTGAAACAACCCATGTTGGTTGTTGCATTGCTTCCTCAAAAGAGGATGGTTCTGTCACAATACACTCGCTCATAAGATCCATGTATCTAGTGTAGTTTTCTAGGGACCTTCTCTCCCTGCATTGTGATGTAGGTGCTCCTACATGCTTTGTCGCATCTAGCATCAATCTGTAGCCTCTCTGGTGCACTTCCTATCATTTCTGGTGGATGGATCTGCATTAGTGGTTTCAACCACTCCATGATCCTCATCTTGTGGTTTCTCGACCACATCTTGAGGTTCATCCTTTGGAACTAAGAGTTCCTCATCTGCATGAAATTCAAGCTCCCTCTCAAGGGACAATCGCATAACTTTATCCTTAACAATCGCATCTCTCTAAAATGTATCAACTTTGTTAACTAGATCTAGAAAATACACGATAGTTGTGGGGAGTATCTGTATACCCCAAAAATATCCCAACCTCTATTGTTGGTTCTAGATTCTTCCTGTAATCTTTGGTCACATGGCAATAGATATATGAGCCAAAAATTTTAAAATATGAAACATCTAGTTTCTTACCTGAAAAAGCCTCCTCTGGTGTACTCATGCCAAGTATCCGATGAGGACTCTGATTCTACACAAATATCGTTGTATTTCATGCTGCTTCCCATAGATGTAACAGTAGGCCCTGATCATGAAACATATCTCGTGTTGCTCCCACAATTGATATGTTATTTCTTTATGCAACCCCATTTTGTTTTGGGTTATGAGATGCAATCTTTCTCTCCAAATTCCTTATTTAGCCACTACGAAGTTCTTGAATTCATTGGAGATGTACTCACCATTGTCGCTCCTTAGAGCCTCCACCTTCTTCCACATGTCTTCTCTACCAATGCTTTGAACTCTGGCTTGGAGGGCAACTAATCTTCCTTGCGGAAAGAAGATCCAACACTTTCGAGAAAAATCATCAACAAAAATCACATAATTCATGTACTTTGTTGTGGAATCTGTTGAGAATGGTCCACACATGTCTGAGTGAACTCTCTCAAGGATTGTCGCTTCTCGGATCTCCTTCTCATGAAAAGTGACTTTAGTATACTTCCCCATGTTACATCCCTTGCATGTGTCTATCTGGGCAAGAATACCCTTTGGAAGACTTGTATAAATCTATTGCATGATCCTCAAAGCACTGTGGTGTAGATGGCCCAATATCCTATGCCATAACTCACTTGTATCCCGGCTCACCACCTTCCATGCTTTGTTGCTCAATGTTACCATTACTTAGTCAACATGAAGTTTGTAAGGAGTTCTTCTACGAACCCCAACCTTCTTCTTTGTTTTGCGGTTTTGAAGACGCCTTTCCTTCACTGAAAACCACATCATATCCAAGATCCTCCAACATAGCAACTTAAACTAAATTATTTTTCAAGCCTGGTACGTGCATGAAATCTTTTAATATGAAAGGTTTACCTAACTGTCTCTAGAAAGTAACTGTACCAATCCTAGTAGCATGATACGTCTCATTATCACCCATCTCGATGTGCATCTGAATATCCTTCTCCTCCAAGCTACTAAAGAGTTCTTTCTTTCCCATCATGTGGAAAGATGCTCCACTATCCAAGTACCACATAGATCCCATCACAGTTGACACCATGCATGCGATGAGAGAGAAGTCCAACTCAAACTGTGAGGCCAAAGCTTCACCCGCTGCAGCTCCCGAAGCCTTCTTGTTGTTCTTCTTCTTTTGTGGACAATTTGGTTGAAATTTGATTCCTAGAAGACGGTGGTTCCCCTTCCAAGTTGGATCTTTGGCCTAGGGAAAAGTGTCCAAAAAGAATTTTTTCTTCTAAAGTGACTTTAAAATTTTTATAAAGTCAAATCTAATTTAAAAGTGGCTTTAAGTGATAAAGTTACTAAAAATTAATTTAAAAGTGACTTTAAGTGATAAAGTTACTAAAGTCTAATTTTTAAAGTGACTTTAATAAAGTCAATGTAAAATTAGAAAGGAAAAGTGACTTTGGAAATAAATGACTAAGTGGGTCTTTATTAAAGTGGGGTGAATTAAAAAATAGAAAGTGAGATTTAAATGAGCATTAAATATTAAACCCTAGATCTCAATCTATTTCAACCATTGGATTTAGGGATTCTCCAAAAGTCACTTAGGGTTAGGTTAAAGGAGGAAAATGAGGGAAAAGGTCATTCATTTTTTCATGAGCAAATTGGGAGAAGGAGAGAAGGAGCGCTGGAGATTTTTCTAAGCAGTGAGAAGGAGGGCAGCAGTGAAGAGATTTCAGCAAAGGTACAACAGCATTTATTGGCACACATACCGAGGCAGAAAATCCGTACAACAAAGGAGAGGCAGTGTTTCCAAGTGAGGAGGCACAGAAATCGAGGAAGAGGGTACAGCAGCAAGCACGCACTCCAAGGCACAAAAATCAGGCACGTTTTTCAAGGAAGGGTGCATTTGTCATTTTGACACAATGAAGAAGAGAGACCGGTAAACTACGACTACATTTTTAGCACAATTTCGAGAGGTTGTTGTACAACTACAAAATACGCCTTAGTCCATACAACAAAGTACGATTATTTAATGGCAACTCTCCCGAGGTGGAGTGTCTGACATTTAATGTTGCCCTAAGGTGTTGTAAATTTTTTCATTACATTGATGGCGATTTGGCACAATTTAGAGTGTGCAGCAGAAATCGAGAATTCTCTTAAATTGGTTGCTGGAATTTTTTCTGAGTTTTTCCTGTTTCACTGTAAAAAGCAATATTTAGAAAAATAAAAGAGAAGCTCTCAAACTGGTTTTCCCCAAGAGTTGTAGGGGGTTTTTCTAGGGTCATGTTGACCAAAAATATCTGTGTTAAAATGTGTGAATGACTGTTTTAAGCTTGCTGATTTTTATTTCTGCATTTTTCAGCATTCTGTAAATTTTCCAGAATTTGTGTTTTCAGCAAAAAATTATTTTCCAATTTGTTGAATGTAAGGATATGGGAAAGGGCATTTAACTATTTGGAGAAATAAGGTGAAACTGAAAACCGGGGTGGGAAACAAGAAATTTCTACATGGTATCAGAGCTTGAGTGCTGAAAGTGCAGTTTGGGACAGCAAGGAGAAAAATACAGCCTGCTGATTTTTCACTCAGAAAATTCCAACAAGCTGATTTTTCACAAACAGAATTTTTATCTTTACTACAGCAGTGCTATTTTTCAGTTTTAGGACAGCAGGATGTCATTGGGATTGAGGGTGGAGGATAGGTTGGATGGGCATACCAATTACAGCGTTTGGAAGGAGAGAATGCAGAGTATCTTTGAGGAGGCAGAAGTCTGGGATATCATGGTTCATACCACACAGCAGCCTGTTAATGTGCCTACTGATGCTACTCAGTTCGCAGCATATAATAGAAAGAACAACAAGGGTAAGAGACTGATTCTAGACAGAATCAAGACCATTGCATTCCTCATGTGAGAGGAAAGAGAAATGCTCATGAGATGTGGACAGCATTGTCCAATCTCTACCAGAGTACCAATGAGAACCGGAAAATGGTCCTGAAGGAGAAGCTGAAGACCATTAAGATGGGTAAGACTGATAGTGCAGTTGGATATCTCACAAAGATTACTAATGTGAGAGATGAGTTGGCAGCAATTGGAGAGGTCATTCCACCCACTGAGTTGGTGCGGATAGCAGTGAATGGCCTCCCCAGTTCATGGATGAACTTTGCTGATGGGGTTTGTGAACGTGAGACCCTTCCCATATGGGAGAGGTTTTGGGATGATCGTATCCGGTAGCGAGATCGGGAAAAGGTCGTAATGGGGCAGCAAGCGCTTGAGTTGCATGAGGATGTGTTGGTAGGAGGCAAGAAATGCAAAGGGAAGAAGCAGGCTTCCACAAGAAATGGTGGGGGCAAAGGTAAAGGTAAAGGTAAACAAGGTAACATACAGAAGGACTATTCCAAGGTGAAGTGTTGGAGTTTTCAGAAGATGGGACACTTTGCAGTTGTGTGTCCGGAGAAGAAGAAGAAGAAGGGGAAGAACCAGAGCATGGCAGCATCAGCAGAGGTTGAGGACTTTACAAATCGCTTTGACCGGGAGTTTGGGTTCATTGCATTTGAGTCCTCTAGTGCAGGATCACCTACCACACAGGTTCAGAGGGAGCATGCATTTCCCTCGATTAGCGGAGCATCTTCAAGTATCTGGTATGTGGACAGTGGGGCTTCACGTCATATGACAGGAGTCCGTGAGTACTTCTCAGAGCTTTCAGAGAGTGGCACTGATATAGAGGTAGTACTCAGTGATGACAGAGTTGTTAGATCAGTCGATGTGGGAACACTGACATTTCAGAGGGAGTCTAAACCTCCCTTGAAGGTGCCAGATGTTCTTTATGTGCCAGGAATGAGGAATATCCTCATATCCGTCTCAGCTTTGGAGGATAGAGGATATGAGATACTATTCAGGAGAGGACAGGTGCTGATATATCCTAGGGGCGCTCCAGCTGATTCAGCTAGAGTGATAGGTGTACGCCATGCAAAGGTGTACAAGTTTACATTTCAGCTCCTTTTGGCATTGAGCAGTAGTACCGACAGCAGAGCTAGTAGTTCTGAGCTGTGTGAGATTTGGCACCACAGGATGGGGCATATGTATCATGGAGCCTTGAGGACCTTGCGGGAGATCACTACAAGCATGCCAGATTTCAGTACTGATCACTTTGATACTTGCAGAGGATGTGCGATGAGCAAGTTTGCCAAATCCCCTTTTCCCAGTAGTGACAGCAGAGCGACTGGGATACTTGATTTGATTCATTCCGATGTGAGCGGTCGGATGTCTCATGTTTCCTTGAGTGGACATGAGTACTATGTTTTATTCATTGATGATCACTCCAGGAGGACCTGGATTTATTTCTTAAAGACCAAGAGTGAGGTCTTCAAGCGGTTTCAGGAGTTCAGAGCTCTTGTGGAGGCACAGACAGGTCAGAAGATCAAGTCCCTGAGGTCGGACAATGGAGGAGAGTACACTCTTGGAGAGTTTGTTGACTATTGTGCGGAGGCAGGCATTAGGAGGGAGCTCACTGTTCCTTACAACCCCCAGCAGAACGGGGTTGCGGAGAGGAAGAACAGATCCATCGGAGGGGCTGCCAAAGCCATGTTACATGATCAGGGGTTTCCATTGTTTTTGTGGGCAGAGGCCTGCAACACAGCTGTTTATTTGCAGAACAGGAGTCCGCATCGTGCCTTGGGGCACATGACTCCGGAGGAGGCTTTTTCTGGGAAGAAGCCTGATATTGGTCATCTTCGTATCTTTGGGTGCATTACATACTCCTACATACCCAAGGAGAAGAGGACCAAAATAGAGCCCACCGCAGAGAAGGGTATCTTTGTGGGCTACAGTGAGACCTCCAAGGCCTTTCGGATTTACATTCCTGCACAGAGGAAAGTTGTTGTCAGGCGGGATGTGAAGTTCGAGGAGGATAGGGCCTTTAGGAGGTCACGAGAGTTAGAGTATCTAGATCAGCCAGACCCTCAGCAGCAGCTGAGTCAGCCATAGGGATCTAGTGGGCAGGGATCAGGAGGATCCAGGGGTACATCTATGACGATGTCAGGTCCGTCAATGAGCAGTGGATCACAGAGTCAGAGGGGTGGTGCTTCGGGCAGCATGCAGAGCAGTCCACAGAGCAGTTCACTAGGGAGTCCACTGATGGACAGTTCACACGGTACCTCAGCTTCTACAGGTTCAGGTGCAGGCAGGAGGACAACAGACAGACAGTTAGGAGTTCAGGCTCCTGATGATGATGATGAGGAGGAGTTTCATTCTCCAATGGGAGAAGTATGCTCAGGGAAGAGGAAGCCCAAGTGGCTTCAGGACACCTTGAGAGAGGCCACATCTGTTGTTGGGCCTAAGAGGCCGGTCAGAGAGAGCAGACCACCTGAGAGGTTTTGTAGCTATATGGCAATGGCTACCAACATCCTTGACTCTGAGCCTTCTAGCTATGAGGAGGCAGCTAGCCAGCAGGTCTGGAGAGAGGCCATGTAGGAGGAGTATTCTTCTATCATGAAGAATGATGTTTGGGAGGTGGTGCCGAGGCCTGAGGGCAAATCCGTGGTTACTTCCAGATGTCTTTACAAGGTAAAGCATGCTGCAGATGGCAGCATTGAGAAATTCAAAGCGAGGTTTGTGGCTAGAGGGTTCTCCCAGGTAGAGGGAGTTGATTATGAGGAGACCTTCACTCCCGTGGCTTGATATACTTCGATCCGCTCCATTATATCGATAGCAGCAGAGATGGGTTGGAAGATCCACCAGATGGATGTGAAGACCGCATTTCTCAATGGCTTCATACAGGAGGAGGTGTACATTGAGCAACCATAGGGCTTTGAGGTGCATGGGAAGGAGTCCCATGTGTGCAGACTGAAGAAGGCCCTTTATGGCCTGAAGCAAGCTCCCAGAGCTTGGTACTCCAGGATAGATACATACTTGCAGAGGATGGGTTTCACAAAGAGTGAGGCAGATCCGAACCTTTACTATATTGTGATAGGTGAGGAGCCTCTCATTCTGGTGTTGTATGTGGATGACTTAGTCATTACAGGTGCAGAGAGACTCATAGAGCATTGCAAGAGAGATCTTGCGGCGGAGTTTGAGATGAAGGACATCGGCTTGATGCATTACTTTTTGGGTTTGGAGGTGTGGCAGGAGGAGGGGCATTTCTTCCTGGGGCAGGGGAAGTATATTGTGGATATCCTTAGCAGATTCCACATGGAGGATTGTAAACCCATGTTGACACCGATGATCACCAACTGGAAGAAGTTTCATGCTTCGGATTCCGAGTTGGTGGATCCCACATTGTACAGACAGCTGATTGGTTCCTTGATGTATTTGGTCAACACTAGACCAGATATTTGTTTTGCAGTCAACACGATGAGTCATTTTATGTGTGAGCCTAGGAAGGTTCACTGGGTGGCTGCAAAACACATTTTGCGGTATTTGCAGGGGACAGTGGATTATGGTCTGGACTACAGGCAGGGGGATGGAGTGAGATTGGTAGGTTACACTGATTCTGATTGGGCAGGTTGTGCTTCTGATAGGAAGAGCACTTCAGGGTGCTGTTTTGGGTTGGGTTCGGCAGTGGTGTCATGGTTCAACCGGAAGCAGCAGTCAGTAGCATTGAGTTCAGCGGAAGCAGAGTATATGGCAGCCAGTCTAGCTAGTTGTGAGGCCATCTGGCTTCGCAAGATGTTGTTTGGCTTATTCGGTCAGCCGTTGAGACCTTCAGTGATTTACTGTGATAATCAGAGTTGCATTAAACTCACGGAGAATCCAGTATTTCATGACAGGTCAAAGCATATCGGGATCAAATATCATTTCATCAGAGACTATGTTCAGAAGGAAGCTGTGAAGCTTGAGTATATTCCCACTGATGAGCAGGTTGCAGATATTCTTACCAAAGCCTTACCACGGGGCAAGCATGTCTACTTCAGAGACAAGATGGGTGTGGTGAGGAACACCTTCCTCGGTAAGAGGGAGTGTTGAAATTTAGTACCGGAGGACAGGTGGTTCCCTAAGGCTTTGATCTTTGGCCTAGGGAAAAGTGTCCAAAAGAATTTAATTTTTCTCCTAAAGTGACTTTATAAAGTTATAAAGTCAAATCTAATTTAAAAGTGACTTTAAGTGAAAAAGTTACTAAAGTCTAATTTTAAAGTGACTTTAATAAAGTCAATGTAAAATTAGAAAAGAAAAGTGACTTTGGAAATAAATGACTAAGTGGGTCTTTATTAAAGTGGGGTGAATTAAAAAATAGAAAGTGAAATTTAAATGAGCATTTAATCTCAGCCCTAGATCTCAATCTATTTCAGCCATTGGATTTAGGGATTCCCCAAAAGTCACTTAGGGTTAGGTTAAAGGAGGAAAAGGAGGGAAAAGGTCATTCATTCTTTCATGAGCAGATTGGGAGAAGGAGAGAAGGAGAGCTGAACATTTTTCTGAGTAGTGAGAAGAAGGAGGGTAGCAGTGAAGAGATTTCAGCAAAGGTACAACAGCATTTATTGGCACACATACCGAGGTAGAAAATTCATATAGCAAAGGAGAGGCAGTGTTTCCAAGTGAGGAGGCATAGAAATCGAGGAAGAGGGTACAGTAGCAAGCACGCACTCCAAGGCACAGAAATTAGGCACGTTTTTCAAGGAAGAGGGTGGCTGTCATTTCTGACACAAAAATCGAGGAAGAGGATAGCAGCTACAGCTTTGTTTTTTGGCACGGATTTCGAGAGAGGTTGCTGTACAAAATATGTACAGTCCGTACAGCAAAGTACGACTATTCTAGCATGCTTCTCGAGGTGACTGTATAGCATTTAATGTTGTCCTAAGGTGCTGTAAACTTTCTGTTTTCTGTTGTTGCTGATTTGGCACAATTTCTGAGGCAGTGTGCAAGCACGAAAATCGAGATAAGTCTATAAATTGGTTGCTGGATTTTTTTATGAGTTTTTCCTGTTTCACTGTAAAAATCAATATTCAGAAAAATAAAAGAGAAGCTTTTGAACTGGTTTTCCCCAAGAGTTTTAGGGGGTTTGTCCAGGGTCATGTTGACCAAAAATCTCAGTGTTAAATGTGTTGAATGCCTGTTTTATGCTTGCTGATTTTTATTTCTGCATTTTCCAGCATTCTGTAAATTTTCCAGAATTTGTGTTTTCAGCAAAAAAAAATATTTTCCAGTTTTTTGAATGTAAGGATATGGGAAAGGGCATTTAACTATTTGGATAAATAAGGTGAAACTAAAAACCGGGGTGGGAAATAGAAAATTTCTACAAATTTGTGGCATAGTGTCCATGATCATGATAATGAAAACATTTCACCTTTGACATGTCACGCTTCTTGCCTTCTTTTCCAGTCTCAGATTTGGAATGGGACTCCTTCCCTTCTCCTTCTTTGACTTACCATCCAAGGCACAATTTTCCACATCATCAGTCTTAGATGAGGATCCATCCCTGGTATTCCGACAAAACTCTTCTTGTACCAAATCTAACCAAAGTCACTCCCAATATGGTAACTTGTCCCTCCCATTCACAGAAATCCTGGTAACTATGCCAGCTCTTGGGAAGGCCTAGAAGTTCTAGCCTCACCAATTCAACATCAGCTACAGTAATCCCAACACTTCCAAGCTCATCTTGACATCGAGTGAACTTGGTCAAGTATTTATGGATTGTCTCGCCCTTCTCCATTTTGATTTTCGTGAGCTTGTCCTTGAGTTCTAATTTTCTGTGGACGTTATTGATTTGAAACAAAACTGTCAAGGCCTTCCACATAGCATATGGAGTTTCCTTTCCATGGAGACTCAAGACAATATGATCTCGAACTCCCTCTAACAAGATCATCCTCGCCTTTGCTACCTTCTTCTGCCATGCATTAAGAAGTTGAGCATATCCTACTGCAGGATTGGGAATATCATTATCTATGAATTCATTCAACCCATTGTCCTCCAACACTGCCTCCATCCTTTCCTTCCATGCAATATAATTCGAACAGCCTTCGAGTGCATATTCGAGTCTCAAGCCATTGAAAGACATCTTGATCAGCTTATAGCTCCAAATAAAGTACCAACAAATTTGAATATTGTTCAACACAAACATAATTTCTTCTCCACTATTGTGATTCCTGGCGCTTTGATACCATGTAGAAATTATATCAATGAACTCAATTCAATCATGCAATGTACGAAATCAAGATATTGAATACTTCTACAAAATATGCAGAATATAAATCATGATCGCTCAATCACATGCAAGTAAGGGAAATAAGTAAATCAATACACAACACTAGATATTCCTGGGAAAAGCAATTACTCAAAACCCCTCCATATTTATTGTATAATCAACCAAGGAATCATGAAATGATACAATGCATTTGTGATCACCACAACCTCATACACTCTACCAATTACTTCACACTCATCTAGGAAAAATTAGACAAACACATAGCCAATTATCAACCTACCCTCAACCTACCCTGCTTACGCAATCCCTAGAGAATTTTATCCCTATTAAATAGGAAATTCATCCTTCCTTGATTGCAATTCATCATGGGTTTCCCATGGTTTTGTAACTACACCTAATCAGTTTGCCTAAAATACAACTGCTAGTTTACTAGCCTTGAACCTTTTTCTCAACTGGGTATCTACCAGAATTAGCATGCATGCAGCTATAAATAGTGAATCATCAGTTACTTGGTAGATCACTACTGAAGAATTAAATATATTTTAATTCACTTGATCTTCCACTAGCTCATCAAATAGTTAGAACTAGTTAAACTGATTTAACTCAATTATTATGATTTAACTGATCCCACTCACACTACATTAGTGCTACAATTGCAACTAGACCCTGTTAATAATATAATCACTCTACATGCCTATCCTTTTACCCTCAACTCGAAATTCTTGATCTAACTAATTCTATCACACTTAGTTAACTATTGCAAGTTGTTGTGAGATAAGATTACATTTGATTTTCCAATTTAATTAAAAATTGGTTGCACACTAATGTGTCGATAGGATCCATTACTATGTGACCTGTGATCCCACACCAGTGTGTGTGTTGTTTCTGGATGCCAATTTCACCACTTCTTGTTGCAAATTTCGACAACAAGGATGACTTGGCACCTAGATGGATTTCTAACCCTAAATTAAATAATTAAAAATTATTTTTCCTTTTTCTTTACAATAGGTCCAAATAGGACTTTGACACTTTTGACTCAAAAACCTAGAAGCATTAAGAACATGCTTGCCTAGAAAAATAATAATTTTTATTTTTATATTCTTTTTTTACATAAAATACAAATTATGAAGACAGAAACTAGTTACATTCTCCAACATGGTACACCCCATAGATTTAAGAAAGTGGTTAACCTCCTTAATGGAGTAAAATTATATATTTTCAGTAATATAGACAAAAAAATTGGAATTATTGAATATGCATGGGAAGCATCCTTCCATCTAAGGTATTTAGCACAAAAAATTAGATCAGTTGTTGACTGGATTAAAAATTATCTTCAACTAGACAGGAATTTTGTAGATAATTATTTATCTAATATTACTTGGAAGGTTGATTCACTCTATAATATAGAGAGAAAACAATAAGACCTCCCAACCGTTATTCAAACAAAGCATATCAAGGTTAGATGGTGTGTGAAAATCAAGATACTCAAGGAAATTGATTATGAATGTGACAAGATAGATGATAGAATAGGTGATGCGTTTTTCAAGGCACTAAAAATTGTTAAAGATTTGCACAATCCACGCATCACAAATGAATCTGGTTTATTTTTCAAATAGATGATAATATTTGAATTGGAAAATATAACATAATAAATGGGAGCAGAGTTTGTTAATATTATTGATTTTACTAAAGAGGAAATTAGCAAATGGCTAGTTACTTTTGTTAAAGTTAATGAAATCAATCTATCTTGGTTGCGCAATTGTAGGAAGAGACTCGATAAATTGGGGGGTTATTCAATCAACATGTCAAAATAGACACTACATCCCCTACGGTGAAATTTACATTCAAAATTGGCTAGAGAAATCCCTTCAAGAAATCATGAATCTGAAATATAGTTGACACTCAACGATCATTGTCCATGCTTTCACATGTTCTGAGTATTCTTAAATTGGAGCATTCATTTTTCTTCTTTCTAATGTTTGATCATTCAAGTTTCTTGATTTTGTTATCTATTGGAATTATGATGGAGATGTTGGTATTATGGTGTGCATGGATCCATCAAGTTGATGTTGGCATTGGTTCATGTTGTCAGCTAGCTCATGTTGGCATTAATGTCAACCCTTGTAGCATAGTTTATCTTTGGATGCCATTCAATGTAGCATGGTTGTTGCTAGTTGTATTGGAATTGAGATGATAGTGTTGGCATTAATTTCAATAGTATGATGTCACTCATGTTAGTATGTGTTGGCATTAATATTGGTCCTATGATTATGGAACACTTGATGGCACACTCATGATGGTCAAATTATGGCCACTTGGTTTAGCTGTTGATTTCGCTACATTTAGATGATGCAAATCTACATGTGATGGTGATGGTTGATGGCACACTAGTTGAGTTGTAAATTAGGTCTTCATGTATATGCTTATAAGGATGAGTTGTTGTAATGATGTGATGGCTAGATGATGGTTCTATAAAGTTTTTAGGTCTGTCGGAGGTGGTGCAGCTTGTGGAGATGATTGTTGGAGAGTGGAGGACTTGTTGGAACTCTTGCTAACCTTGTTTATTGTCCCTTTTAGGTCAACCGCGGCAGTGACACTTAAGAAACATGTTTGATATAATTGTGAGAAAATAATGTCTCGGCTCTATTTATTTATATCGTTCGGAGATTTATTTATTTTTAGGGTCGCATCGTTTTATTTTTGTGGCCGACGGAATTTACTGACCAAATTTCAGCCGAACTTTTAAAATAGTTTGGCTAAACTCTTTTCCCGTTTATATTAATGACCTGCAGCGTCAAAAAAAATTTTGGCTGAATTATTAGAAACGTTCGATCAAACTAATACGTCTACAACTCTGCAACAACTTGACTCTAATCACCTTTATCCAACTTCAAAGTGGTTAAACTCCATCAAATTTGATGAATTGAATTTCTGAACCAATACCGGAATTTTCAGAATTGAATCTACTTTCAGCAGATATAAATTTATGGAATTTCATAGATATTTACTAATTTTAATTAATTTTCTATTAAAATGTGTGAAAAAATTCTGAAGGTCATTATGATTCAGTGAAATCAAAATTATGTATCTTCAAAAATACACTATAAAAAATATGAAAAAATTATGGTTCATTACATTGCTCTGTCTTCTGTAATGGGTAGTTTTTAAATTCTTAGTTTATAAATAATATGTTGAGAAACTTGACACTAAACTAAACATATTCAAAATCTACAATTTTTTCATATTGTTTCAGTTCAAAAATTTCTAGTAATTATGATATATATTATTTGGTTTCGTAAATAACGATATTGAAGTACAGCCTGTCTAGATTGTTGCAACGCATTTTTTTTCAAAAACGCTAAGTTAACAAAGAATAAAATAGTGCCAAAAAACATTTCTTTTTATGAATCCCTTGATTTTTAAAGAACACACACTCAAATAATCACTAAGTTGACATATCAAATGTGAATAAAAAAATCCAAAAAATAAGTAATAGAAAGCTAATAAAATTCCTGATGAGTTTTCTTTTTATTGTAAAATAAAATTCTAAACTGAAAAATTTCCTTGCCAAAAGTTGAAGAACTTCTAAAAATGATATTTGTTTTCTCAAAAAAAAGGCAAAAAGTGTAACCCAACTTCACATTTTCACCTACTTTCAAATGTGTTAGATTTCATGTTAGTGGTCTCGAGGCTAGTACAAATGCTAGATAATAGGATCTAACTAGTGGCAGAGGTTCTGAGCTGAAGGATTGATGTTTTTCCTCATCCTTAGCCATAGTCGCATGGAGCCAATCATATGAGAGTGATTGAAAGGATACATTCACTAGCATACAAGCCATACAAGCCTATGGGAGTGACTGAAGGTTCCAGTCGCATGGATCCAATGTCATGCATACAACTAAGCGATTTCACGGGATTTTCTCTCCATTCCTCCTATTGTTCAGAAGAAAATTAGTAAGGAAATTCCTATAGGCTTCCAAAAAAAGTTCAAAAGTTCTGAAATGGTTTTAAAAGTTCCTATAATGATGTGAATGCATTTAGTGCACAAGTAGTGGTCTTAGTGGATTGATGTGGTCCAATTTTTGCACCTTTGATCCTAGCCCCAAGCTCAATTCCACCCTACATGTTTTATATACTTGACCTTGGAGATAAGTATTGATTGATGATGTTAGTAACTAAGTGAGAAGGCTGCAGAGAAGTAGTGTATGATTCATACCTATTGGAGAGTGTAGATGCTTTAGTCTATGAGTGTTAATTGTTGCATAATGAGCATATCTGAAGTATCATATTTGAAGTTGCTAGAATAGAGATTGGTTGGATAGTTTTCTATGTTGTTGCAGTATATGTTAATGATCCTCACATTTATTTTGTAGGAGTTGTTGATTCATTTGGCACATATCCATAGTGTCTTATGATTTTATTTGTATTATGCAACATTTTATTGTTATGAGAGTCTGATTGTATTCATATTTGATGTGGCCACTATTTTTCTATTTTGGATAGCATATGTTTATGGAGTTTATTTTTTATTTTATGATGATGGATTGTTGTTGAGAGCATGTTTGCAGAGCTATTTTTTTTTTTGAGAAGAGTTCTTGGATCCAGTTTGAAAAATAATGAAAGGATATATGTATAGTGTAGAGGAGAAATGACTTCATGGGAGAGGAGAAGTGATATCAAACCTTCAATGAAATGAACAATTTTTCAATCCAATAGTTGTTATATAGTCCAATCAAAGTTGGGTGAGGATCGATTGATCATGGTGGCTTTCAGAAAATGGTATTTTGTAGATCCGTGTGAGAACAAAGTCTTCTAAATTGATCAATAGAATCGAGTCTCCTAGCCGACCAGTGTTGGCATTTTGTATATGAGGTCGAGTCTCCATGTTAATGGGAGTTAGCTAGCTATGTAAAACACAATTTCTTGAAATAATAGAAATTCGGAGTAGAGCATCAACAAGGGTGGTTTTTTTCCTTGTGAAGGGTTTTCCACCAGATATCTTTTGTCTCTTGTGTGATGGTTTTCATGGTTGTGTTTGATGATTTTTTTGTTCTCATGGTTGTTTGATTTAGTTTCTTACATTTTTATATTCTTGTGATTATATAATATGTTGTTGGTTATATGCATGATTCAATAAGTGAAGTTTAAATTGGTAAAAATTGTTAAGTAGATCACACTATTGATTCACCCACCCCCCCAGTAGTTCTCAAAGGTTTCCAACAATTAGTATCAGAGCAGATCTCTTGGTTGCAGCTTGATCGTTGGAGAGTAAATATGGGGTTTGTTGACGTAAATTTGATATTTTTTCAAAATGGTTGTCCTCACTGCTAAAAATTTCAAGGTATGGCACAAAAATGTTAAATATAAATTATTATCTTGTGGATATAATATTTGGAGAGTAGTATATGAGGGATATGCCAAGGATCCAATTGAAAATGAAGATTTGTAGCAAGATGCATAATCTACAATAATCTTCATCATGATGATTTGATGAGACTAGTGGGTTTGAAACATTCCAAAGAAATGTGGGACAAGCTAGAATCCATATTTGGAGATGGTACCAGCAACAATAAGTAAAATGAGAAGAAGAGAAACAACAAGAAGGGACTTCAAAAACAAGAAGCTCAGCCACAAGATTCTCATTCTTATAATGCACATGATTCAGTAGATGATGAGAAGAGATCAAAAAATCATGAACCCAAAGGTATAAATATTAATGAATTTATTTGACCTGTTATAACCTTTATAATTCAGATGTAGATAATGTTTAAGCCAATAGTGAAGATGAGGATAATGTTAACAGTATTAGAGTTGAGATTTCTATACTAACAGTTGCATGCAAGTATCAATAAATACTATTGTATATTTTTTATGATAAGGAGGCCAAACTCAAGGAAGAGATCATTAGCTTAAAGATTAAATTGGAAGAATCGAAAAAAGTAGAGGAAGGCATGAGGAAGGCATGAGGAAGCAGTACCAATAGAAGGAAAAGGATGTTGAGAAATTAGAAGTTGAAGTGGTGTCCTTTAGAAATCAACGAAATATGGATAAGAGTATCGTGGCCTTGGATAATTTTCTTGAGATCCAAAGATCGCAATTGGATAAATTTGGCTTAGATTTCAAAAGGGTAAGTCTAGTTTACATGCAGGAAAAAATAACAAATAAGAGCCCAAGAAACTTGTAGCTAACAATACCAGTAGCAAAATTGAGGAGAAAGGAAACAAGATGCAGATCCAGTAGCTAAGTAGCAAACAAAAAAACCAACAGTAGAAAAACAAGTAGAACTAGTAGAAAAGAAGAAAATCTCAAGGAGCACCTACATTAAGAATCCATTTTGATCCTCGAGATAACTATGGCGGTGCCATTATATTTTAAAGGAAGGAAATTCCTTTTATTCCTTTGATGCAGGAGATACAATGCTACAGTTGTCATAAGTTTGGACATGTTGTAGCTAAATTTTGGAGTAGAACATATAGATCAAATCAGCAAATATTACAATAATATCATCAACCAAGGAGATTGGGCAACATGTATGATTGTGATTTTTATGGTTATTGTTACTCATGTCACTTTTTTGTCCATAAGGAAATATATTGTGGGTCTAACCAATGGAGGAGAGGTACATTTCATGTAAGTTTTAGATCTGGCATGAACAGAAGAAAATTTGATCCTCTTGGTCATGTAGAGTGCTATATATGCCATATATTTGGCCATATGGAAAGATATTGTTTTTTTCCCCATTACTCAAGACAAAACCATTAAAAGAAGAAGAAAAAAAGAGGATCTAGCACAAAAATAGTGAAAGAAGAGAAGAAGCACATGAAGGAAGAAAAGAAGTAGCCCAAGACCGTGTGGAAGAAGAAGGAACAATTTATCTTCAACTAGTGAAGAGAATTCCCACTTGTAGTCCATGATTATTGCCTACATTTTTATAAAGGATTGTAGAATTCGTCAGAGGTGTATAACATAAGGGGGATAATTTGGTCACTTGATGAGTACGAGTTATTGCAACAGCATATGATGAGTTCATTTTAGCCTTCATGTTCATTCAAGTCCACAGGATCATCCTGTCGATTGGAGGTATATTGAGCTCAGGGGGAGCCATGCATGGTATGGATTTACGTGTGATATTTAGAATTTTCTTCATTAATTTTCACTCAGTCATTTGTGGAAGATTTATATGTGTCTTCATGAGTGAAAATAAGTACATTTTTCAACCACATATATGTTCTTATTTTTCACTAATAGTTGGTTGAAAATATGTGCAATCATGTATAAAATGTACTCATTCCTCCAGCCATGCATAGAGATGGCATGTGACATGGACCAGCCATGTATGAGTTGTTGTGTGATGATTACCATAGTCATGTATTTGTTATTGTATCATCATAATGTATTGGCTGTGAGTCCAGTGTTTAGTATGATGAGTCATCATGGTGATAGGTGTTATCACTCCACCATATTCCCAAGGCTGAGGAAGGAATCCCAACAGAGGTAACCACAAACCAAGATTTTGACTTGATAGCTAGCCCTATAAAGTCAGAGAGGGCTCTCTCTGAAAGGGTCACAGCCAAGAGGGCTAAAGAAATTAGGGTTTTAGGCTAGGTATAGAGTGTAGGGGGGTAGTTTTGAATTGATTTGGTTGGGGAAATCAAGAGTTAATGAGAATAGATCAAGGAAAGGCTAGGTTAGGGCAAGAGACAAAAAGGGCTATAGGGATGAATGGGGCAAGGTAGGTACAATGGAAATCACTTGAGGCAAATGGTTATGGATGGTTCAGAAAATGTAAGAAGGCTGAGGGAAGCATAGAAGATGCATTTCTCTCAGAAAGAAGACATGAAAAAAATTATGACCAGTTATCCAAAACAGAGTTTGATTAGCATGAATTCTGAATCTCACACTTATAAAAGATCATATCATAGAAATGGGAAGGAAATGAAAAATGCATTCACACATATGTAACTAAAGAGGAAAACCAATGAAGGACATTTAATACCATAGGTATCCCATCAATATAGTTGAAAATCCTTTTGTATTTATGGCCAAAACTGAATACAAAGTCTTCTTGATCAAATAAGCAAAGTGAAACTCATTCCAACCCTTGACTCCTGTGAAGATCTGAGATAAATAGACCTCAAAACCACCTCCACTCATCCATAATGGTCGAATTCATGAGATGAGGGAGATATTACCTAAAAATCTAAACTGATAGCTAGAGTGTAGGATGAGAAAAGTGACTCATTCCTATCTCTAATGAACTGATTCATTACACCTCAAATGGTTGACTTACCTAATGTATTTACCCTAGGTAAAAGTAAAAATATTATTTTTACATTCATCTTCACCATTTACATAAGTAAATTCCTCATTTCCTAAAGTAAAAGTCAAACTGAAGTGAAACTTAAAAAATTTCTAAAGACTGTGTAAAATACATTTTTCTTGTGAAACGCACAGCGTCGAGGTAGAAAACTTGACCTATGTTCAAGGCTGATTTTGAGTGCCTTCCCGATGTCCAAATCAGCTCCATGATAGCTCATTGGAAAGAAATTTGTGTATATTTTCCAAAAATACCTCCATTTTTTAAAATGGTTCTTATTTTCCCTGTCAAAAACCTATTCTCCCAGGACTGGTAAACACGCAGTGACCAGGCAAATTTAGAGGCATAAACATGAAACTTTGATGGTTTTTTGAGCTTTTGGTGGACCAGTTCTCCTCCAAAAAATATGAAACTTTCTAGGGTTTATGTCCTCATTAATATAAACCTTTTGGTGGTGACCATTTTTTCATTTGTAGGTCCCAAAAAAGAGTGTAGTGTCCAGGTCACTGCGCCTTTGGAAAATTTTATGTGTGCAAAAATACTCAAAAACACAAAAATGAACAAAAATGAAAAATGTGCCAAAATTTTGTCAAAATTGTGATGGTACTTGCTCATCAAGTGTTTGAGGCATGGAGTGACACCTCAGGAAGTTTTTCTAACTTCTCTTTCTCTCCTTTCTTGGTCAAATCTTGAATTTTTGCATGGGCTCGTTTGAGCTTGGCCCTTCAAAAATTTTGTTCCTCATGGCATAACGTTTTTCCATCTTTCTCTAAATGTCATTTTCCTTTTGAGCCTTGGCCAAGATCTGCTCCAAGTATAGTTTAACCCTCTCAAGCCATGCTTCTTTGTTTTCATTGATCTCTAGGGCAAGCTTTTCATTTAAGGTAAGCTAGTCTGCAAGCTCAGCGTCCCTTTGTCTCTCTAGGGCTAGAGCTATTTTCATCCCTCTAGTCCTTGGACTCTGTCTTGGAGGCTGATCCTCCTCATCATTGCTTTCACTGAAACTTTCCAATGTTTCCTCAAGCAAGGCTTTAGCCTTCTCTGCCTCATCATTTTCTTTGATGCATGTTACCTCATTGATGGCATGCTTGGTCTTCAGCTGCTGATTTTCTTGCTCAAGGAAGTGAATCACATACTTGGCCCTCTCAAGACTAGATTGGAGCTCACTAATCTTAGCCTCTTTACCTTTGATTAATTCATTTTTGGTTTTGTCTTCATCCTCCTCACTATGACTTCGGTTCTACTTTTCAGCCATAGTTGACGTCATAAACCCTAGGGTGATGGAATGAAATGGAGGAATGTGAAGTGAAAAGAAGTGTTGGTAAATGAAGGGAATGGGAATGTAAAGGGAGCCTAGGTTAGTGAAAACCCTAGGAATTAGAGCTATTAGGGCTGATATTATTTTGGGTAATCGGGTTATATTGAAATGGGAAAATGTTTATAGGAATGTGAGGGGAAGTGTATAACAGTTTAGGGATTAGGTTTAAATGAGAATTAGGGTTTCTTGCCTTAGAAATAAGTTTGAATGACTATGAAGAAAAAAAATACATAAATGAGATGATGGCTAGGCTACTTACTGATAAATGGAGCTTTGAAGAACCCTTTTGCAAATATTTGGCATGAAATGTTGGAATGGAAAGCTGTGAGAAGGTTTTTTGGCCTTGCTGAGTGAACACGCAGCGTCCTTTCCAAACGCGCAGCGTCCCTACAACACCTTTTTGCAGACCACATTTCGAGGCCTTCTCGATGTCAAAATTGGGCCTAAGATATCTTGTTGGAAATATTATTCTATATACTTTCCCAATATACAATTTTTTTTCTGGTTGGAGTTTATTTACTTAGTCAAAAGTTGATTTTTCCAAGACTGGTCAAAAAATGCAGAATGAAGGTGTAGAAATGCAGAGGTTTGTTGTAGGAAACTTTTTGAGGTCTTCATCAACTCCAAATTGAGCTCATGATAGCTTATTGAAAAGATATGTTTTTCTTGTTATCATTTGACTTATCAAGCAAGTGATTTGGACACTCTAGCTAAGAGAAAACTTGATTTTCCCAAGGTCACTCCAGAAGTGCAGCAACTCTCCTCTAGCACCTGCATTTTTTACATTTCTCCAAAACCATGACATATGTTTAAAAAATGAAGGATTTTTTTCATCCTTGACATATTATGAACAAAAACCTCTCTCACTTTTATCAAATTCATATTTGTTTGGTCAGAAACATAGTTTGAAGCAAAATTGGTCGTATGAGTGGCAAATGACTTGACTCTTGGAATGATTTCTTAAAAAATGATGGAGACATGATCTTATGAGTTGGAATGGCCTCATACTTACTGATATGACCTACCTTATTCTTCCTCTATTCATATGCCTCTTTTTCATAGCAAACCCTAGCTCAGTGGGAGAGGAAATTAGGGTTTAGTGCTTGTGAACAATAATTACTTGGGCACCTTTGGGAAAAGACAACTCCCTTTGACATTTGATCAATTGATGAACCAAAAACTTTTTCAATTTGAAATTTTTTGTGTTGGCATGTGGAACTATGAGTTGGCAGCCTTTGGGAGACTGAATACTTATTACGTTTGAATTGACATAAAATTACATGAATAAATAAAAATTACATCTTGGAATGAAACTCACACTTGAAAACAAATTACAGCTTTGAAAACTGTCTTGGAAGGTCATCTTTACATTGTAAAGAGACATTATTTGGATCACTCTCATATTTTTATAACCTTATGAAAATGAAATGGTGCATTTTTTGACCTTGAACAATGAAACCTAATGACCTAATGGAACCTTGAATGACCTGACTTCCATGGTTGACTTTAAATGAGACAAGACATGGTGAAATGAGCTTTTCATAGGTGTTATTATGCTCAATAAGACATGAAGGTGAGTTATAAAATGTGAACTTCTAAGGGAGAGTGAATTTTTATTGAGTAGAGCTACCATTAGTGAAACAACTTTTAGCATGACCTGATGGAATGATATATGAATTTCAGAGTGAGACACCTAAAATGATAATAAAATGAGTGATTTTGATCACTGATGGCAGAATGCATATTCTGACACTAACATTGGCCTTATTGGTGATGGCAGCTCTGAAAGAGGTGTCAAGAACCACAAATATCTGAATTTTTCAGATCAGTGCCTCTTCCATTGGGCCAATACGGTCAAAAAAGAAAAATAATTGAATACTGAAAACTTGACTCAGTAAACTGAACTGACTCAAACTAAAACACAACTGACAAACTGAAAAAGATACTCAAAATTGAGCTTATTCAAAAAAACCTACTCTAATTGATCTGTTCATCACCTGATCAAGTGAAATGGAACAACCAATGCAACCATGTAAGCATTTTGGCTGCTAGTTGAATTTTCTACAAGCGCTTTCTTATGAACAAGAAGAGATAACTACTGAAAGGCGACTCCCATGAAAACTTTAAATCAGATTGAATCTTAATGAAATTGCAAATCATGAGCCCACCAAGTGACCTCAAGAATGTTGCAAAAGGATATTCATAGGAATTCATATTAATTTCCATCCCATCTAATACCCTTACTTTCCTGATATGACTGCAAATTTTCGGATGAGCTTTATAATGAAACTCCTAATAAACAAAAAAATGAAGCCACCTATCGGATCAAGTTTATATCAACACTCTTTTCAGGCACACAGTTAGCTAATGGAGAAGGAATTTTACTGCAGATATCATCCAACACATCAACTATTGGATCATGAAAAACTTGAAAAGACTGGTGTAACCTATTTTCCATTGGTTCTAATGAGACTGCATGACTTTCTACAAGCTGCTCATCTTTTTCTTTAGAGATATTATGAAAATTTTCCTTTAAAAAATGAAATTCTTCAAAATATAATGGTACAGAATCATATTGCATCATTTGATCATATGTTTCAATTTACAAGACTTCATCTGCAACCTGACTTCAATGGCATTCGAGGGCTAAAAATTTGGATCTAAGGAGGGTTCTATGTCACAAATGATTTCCTCAACCAGTTCAGGATAATGTTTATCATTTATAATTTTGATCACTCACTTATCTTCCTTCTCATATTTTTATCTTGTTTTTACAAATGAGGAGAAACACAAGGGTAAGGAGCTCTGATCGAGAATTTTATTATCCTCTTGATTGTCAAGATAAAATCTTAATGATTGTTTATTTATTATTTCATGAAATCTGTCTCTAATGAACTAAAATGAAGTAAAACAAAGAGGCAAAGATCCTTTACTTACTTCCAAATTTTCTACACTTTCCTCATCACTTCCATAGTTAATATGCATCAGTTGATCCTTGTGTTCGAGCAGTTGAAACTGAACTTTCTTCTCCCACAAACAAACTGTTGATTGCTCTACAAGATTAGCTTATGTTTGGAGAACATAATTTTCATCATACTGATCATACTTAGGTAAATCATCAAAAGGAATAATTTCATCAAGAATCCATATCAGATCTATAAATATCTCATCTGCAAGCTTATCTATAAAATTGGTTTCTTTATTGTCCCTTAATGCATACATAAAATAATTATCAGATCTATGATAACTAGGATAGGAAGGAAAATGTTTCAGATCAGCAAATTGTTTTTCTTCAATCAGTGCGACATGGTCCTCTTGAAAAACAATTTCATCTCTCATGGTGATCTTTTCCATCATTTCTCTACTATACTAACCAAAATGTCGGGCTTCACTTATTACGATGTCAAGCATTCTTTCTCTATGTTTTCCCTTTTTTCTACTTTCAAATTTAACCTTTTGATCATAAAATTAGCTTCTACAGCCATTGCATTGTCCTGCATTTTTTCAAGTGTTGTAATGTCCCTTTCTCTCAATTGAAATTCCATTTCTAGATCAAAGGCATATGGGTATAGTAAGAGGGTTGAAACAAGAGGCGGTTTTATATTAGCAGGGATTGAATGGTATACTTGATTGAATCTAGCTGAAAATTTTTGCACGGTTTCTCCTGGTTGTCTTTTCAAATTATCATATTCTTCTAAAATCATAAAATGGTTCCTCTTGATCAACCATTTATGAAGAAATACTTTCACAAACTGATGGAAATAAAAATACTTTCCACTGGCATGTTTTTGAACCATTCCTTGGCTTCTCCTTGCAAATATAGAGTGAATATATTGATACTAACATCATCTTCATCAACCTCAAAAAGGTTGAGAAAAATTTCAAAACTATGAATGTGTTTCTCAGCAATGATGTTTCCATATTCTCCATCAAACCTGGGAAGATATTTGTAATAATTTTCAGGGAAAGCATGGAGTATAGGAGGTAAGATGAGTGATTTATATTTATCTAGAATTTTACAAGGTATAGGAGTATGTGCAAAATATATAGAAACAATATTGATCTCTTGAGGTCCATCAGCTTGAAAAGGATATGCACAGTTTTCAGGTAAGAGGTATTGATCTTGATCAAAATAAAAGGGAAACTCGGTATTTACACTCTTCAAATAGGTAGAATTAAATCTTTGAACATATTTTTCATAAAACAAACTCTAGAAAACTTTCAGGATAGTTTCAAGAAAATAAAGGAAGTAATTTACAAGAAAGCCTATTACATATCGAATACATTTCCATTTTGAATATCTGACCTTTGTGTGAGATTTTTCCATTTTTTTGCTGGCAAGGTCGATCCTCCAGTGGAGTCTTTACATGAAGTTGGAGTCGCCAGGTGAATGGTTCAGCCTTCATATGTGTCCAACTTTTGTTCACCATCAACAATTAGATCTGATCTTTGTCATTCTTTCCCACGAAATATTTTTCCTTTCGATCCCTGACAATGGTGCCAGTATGTTATCACTCCACTAGATTCCCAAGGCTGAGGAAGGAATTCTAACAGAGGTAACCACAAACCAAGATTTTGACTTGATAGCTAGCCCTATCAAGCCAGAGAGGGCTCTCTCCGAAAGGGTCACAGCCAGGAGGGATGGAGAAATTAGGGTTTTAGGCTAGGTATAAAGTGCAGGGGGGTTTTTTTGAATTGATTTGGTTGGGGAAATGAGTACATAATGAGAATAGATCAAGGAAAGGCTAGGTCAGGGCAAGAGACAAAAAAGGTTGCAGGGATGAATGGGGCAAGGTAGGTACAATGTCAATCACTTGAGGCAAATGGTTATGGGATGGTTCATAAAATGTAAGAAGGTTGAGGGAAGCATAGAAGATGAATTTATCTCAAACAGAATACATGAAACAAATTATGACCAATTATCCAAAACAGAGCATGACTAGCATGAATTCTGAATCTCAAACTTATAAAAGATCATATCATAGAAATGGGAAGGAAATGAACAATACATTCACACATGTGTAACTAAAGAGGAAACAATGAAGGGCATTTAATACCATAGGTATCCCATAAATATCACTACAAATCCTCTTGTATTAATGGCCAAAATTGAATACAAAGTCTCCTTAATCAACTAAGAAAAAAGAAACTGATTCCAAACCTTAACTCTTGTGAAGATCTGAGCTAAATATACCTCAAAACCACCTCTACTCATCCATAGGGGTTGAATTCATGAGATGAGGGAGATATTACATAAAATTTTGAACTGATAGCTAGAGTGTAAGATGAGAAAAGTGACTCATTCCTATCTCTAATGAATTGATTCATTACACCTCAAATATTTGACTTACCTAACATATTTACCCTAGGTAAAATTAAAAACATGATATTTACATTCATCTTGATCATTTACATAAGTAAATTCTTCATTTCCTGAAGTCAAATTCAAACTGGAGTGAAACTTCAAAAAATTTTGAACATTGTGTAAAATACATTTTTCTTGTGAAACGCGCAGCATCCATTTAGAAACATTGACCTATGTTCAAGGCTGATTTTGAGTGCCTTCCCGGTGTCCAAATAAGCTCCATGATATCTCATTAGAAATCCCTTTGCATATATTTTCCAAAACTACCTCCAGTTTTTAAAATGGTGCTCATTTGCCCTGTCAAAAACCCATTCTCCCAAGACTGGTAAAGGTGCAGCGACCAGGCAGATTTACAAGCAGAGACATGAAATTTTGATGGTTTTTTGAGCTTTTGATGGACCAGTTCTCCTCCAAAAAATCTGAAACTTTCTAGGGTTGATGTCCTCATGAATATAAACCTGTTGGTTGTGGCCATTTTTCATTTGGAGGTCCCAAAAGGAGTGTAGCATCCAGGTCACTACGCCTTTGGAAAATTTTTTGTTTGCAAAAATACTCAAAAACACAGAAATGAACAAAATTGCAAAGTGTGACAAAAAAATTTTAAAATTGTGAGGGTAATTGCTCATCAAGTGTTTGAGGAATCGAGTGATACTTCAGCAAGTATGTCTAACTTCTCTTTCTCTCCTTGCTTGGTAAAATCTTGAATTTTTGCATGGGCTCATTTGAGGTTGGCCCTTGAAATTTTGTTCCTCATGGCATAATTTTTTGCCATATTTCTATGAATTTCATTGTCCTTTTGAGCCTTGGCCAAGAGCTACTCCAAGTGTTGGTTGACCTCTCAAGCCATGCTTATTTTTTTTCATTGATATCTAGGGCAAGCTTTTCATTTAAGGTAAGTCGGTCTGCTGGCTCAGCTTCCCTTTGTCTCTCTAGGGCTAGAGCTCTTTTTAGCCCTCTAGTCCTTGGTCTCTATCTTGGAGGCTAATCCTCCTCATCATCAGGTTCACCAAACCTTTCCAATGTTTCCTCAAGCAAGGCTTTAGCCTTCTCTGCCTCACTTTTTTCTTTGATGCATGTTACCTGATTGATAGTCTGCTTGATCTTCAGTTGTTGAATTTCTTCCTCAAGGAAGTGAATCACATACTTGGCCCTCTCAAGACTATCTTAGAGCTCACTAATATTAGCCTCTTAACCTTTGATTACTACATTTTTGGTTTTTTCTTCATCCTCCTCACTATGACTTCTGTTCACCTTTTCAGCCATAGTTGATGTCAAAAACCCTAGTGTAATGGAATGAAATGGAGGAATGTGAAGTGAAAGGAAGTGTTGGGAAATGAAGGGAATGGGAACGTGAAGGGAGCCTAGGTTAGTGAAAACCCTAGGACTTAGAGCCATTAGGAATGATATTTTTCTAGGGAATGGGGTTATAGGGAAATGGGAAAATGTTTATAGGAATGTGAGGGGAAGTGTATAACATTTTAGGGATTAGGTTTAAATAAGAATTAGGGTTTCTTGCCTTAGAAATAATTTTTAATGACTATGAAGCATAACAATACACCAATGAGATGATGGTTTGGCTACTTACTAATAAATGGAGCTTTGAAGAACCCTTTTGCAGATATTTGGCCTGAAATTATGGAATGGAAAGTTGTGAGAAGGTTTTTTGGCCTTGCTGAGTGAGCGTGTAGCGTCCTACTGAATGTGCAGCATCCTTTCCAAACGTGCAACGACCTCTCCAAATGCGCAGCATCCCTAGAACACCTTTTTGTAGACCAAATTTAGAGGCCTTATTGGTGTCCAAATTGGGCCCAAGATATTTCATTGGAAATCTTATTCTGTGTACTTTCCTAGTCTACCTTTTTTTTCTGATTGGAGTTGATTTACTTATTCAAAAGTTGATTTTTCCAAGACTAGTCAAAAAATGCAGAATGAGGGTGTAAAAATGCAGAGTGCTATTGTAGGAAAATTTTGGAGGCCTTCATCAACTCCAAATTGAGCTCATGATAGCTGTTGAAGAGGTAAATCCCCTCTACGGACAAAGGCGATCCCTACTAGCCCAGAACGGGTCTAGAAACAATCATCAAATGCTACAGCGCAAGTTCCTAATTGCGAATAAACAGACCAACGGTGGAGGCCTACCTGGAGTCCAATGCTATGATTCGTAGAAGAGAGAATGTTCCCGTTTCTCAGCCTCGGCAGATCACGATCCCCACGATCTCCGTGAATGGACACCTACACATGCGAGAAACAATACGAATACAAGCATAAAACCCAGAATACGCAACTATATATCAGTCAGAAAGGATATAACTCATCATTATCATAAGTGAAAAACAGAGTGGAACCATAACCAGTAGTCATTCATTAATAAACAATCGAAAGAGAGTACAACCAATGTTCTGATTCTGAGGTCTCCTTCGAACAGGTCCCAGTAGAACACATCTCGCAAAGCCTGCCAGGGATGGGACAAGCCTCTCTTAGAGTCTCTCGATGATAGTCTCCTTGCTTGAGTTTGGCCTTAAGGGAAGAATGAGGGCTCTTGCAGCATTAAGGCTCTTGGGAATTTGAGAACTTGGAGATTCAAGACTTGGGCACTTCCAGACTAGCTTGCAATGGCAATGGGCAAGCTTTTATAGATGGAGGAAGGGGATTTGGGATCCCTATAATTGTGGGATTGGCCCTATCTTCAAGGAAGCTTCCATGAGAGGTGGCAAACCACTTCCCTTTCATGGAACTCTCGGAGCCAAACCTCCCAACTCAAGATAGACAATGGTTTCTGAGTCTGTTAAAACGAAACTTCCGCCATCTTATTTTAAAAAACACTCCTTCAATTGGCTGGTGCGACTGCGACTCTGGGACAGAGCGCCAGTTGGCGCGGCCTATTTGTAGGATTTTCCCCATTGGCGCGAGTGATGAACTGGCTGCCCCCGCCAATGAAAAAAGGGATGTTTTTATGGTTTTTTGCAAGGAGATGTCTTCAGGGCAATTGAAGCTCATATTTAGAGGAATGCAATGATAGTGGTTTCAAGGCATGACATTGCTCACAGGTCACATAATGGGCCCTCCAATGTGCGGGACGGGGAATGGTAGGGACGGTGACAAATTACTGTGTAACAGATGCCCCCTAAAGCATGAGGCCCGAGAGAGAGAGAGGGGTGAAATGCTTTACGAGAACGTGTCCAACTGAAGCTCCGCCGTCGGAAAACCTGGTGGAGAAATACAACTGATATCTCAAGTACATGATGTATATGTGGTATGGACGCAGCCATCCAAAACAGAGTATACAATAATCCAGATCCAAGGTATGGTCGCAGCCATCCAGTGAGGATCGATAAATAGACTCAGGTATGGTCGCAGCCATCCATTGAATAAGTCATGTAAATAATAATCCACAAAATCGCAGCCTGGATTACAACAGACACAATCCAGGGTCTTGCGCTCCATCTCAACCCGAAAAAAGTACAAGTTCAAGAATGCGAATATGTGAGCTGAAGTCGAACATGCAAGAACATCGTCTGATTACCAGCCAATGATGAAATCTATTAACAGACGCGAGAGGAACCACCAATAATGACGATGGTCCTCAAGGTACTATAGGTACAATCTACGGCGTGCGAATCAATGAGCTGGTGTCGAACACGCATAGAATCACTCGATCGGAGGCCAATGATGAAAACCTCACGATGAATGCAATGAACCTGCCATTGAGGCATGCAGGCTCCAAGGTACCATAAGGGAGTCTCTAGATCAGCTTCCCGGATAATGAGCTGAAGTCGACAGGAAGTGACCTTGATCGAAGGTGGGCCATGATGTTTCCCACATCATCGACACGAGACAGAGGAACATGATGTTTTTGTTGTGAGTCAGGATCATATGAGAATCAGAGGAAGGTTGATATTTGCAAAGGTCAAATTCTCTTGAACATATAACGGCACAAATAATGGTTTTGGCAGTATTTGACATCAACGGATCAGAGGTCATGGTGACGAGGCAATGAGCAAAGGAGAGGTCAAAAAGGATTATCCAAACCCATGGAGGCAAGTGAAAGAACGAGATGAGATATCCACAACCCAACAAAAATGCAGACAAGTGCCATGTTCAAGAGCGACATACTGCCGACACGACAATGATGATGGTTCCATTTTTTCCCCCACCATTTCTGGCGAGTACCCCAATTATTTTTGATAACAAGCTTGAAGGGGATATCTTATGCTTGTAATATAAGTCCTCCCTTCGAGCGAATCCATCCTAGTACATTTAACAAGCCCTAGGAAGGAAGAACTCGGCGAACGTCATTTCGATTGAATCCGATGTCATCAGGGTTTAACGAGTCTGACAAAGGAAGAACTCAGCGTCTTTTCATGTTTAGAGAGTTTGAAAAGACAACAGAAAAGTAAACTCCAAAGGGTCCCTTTTCGTAAATAGTTCCTCAGACCCAAAAAGGTAGAAAACAATATCCAAGAAAACCTCCTAGTCGCGATAGGCTAGGGTATTCCTTTTTCGTAAATAATCTATCCTAGCCCAAAAAAGGGGTAAACGTATACTGGGTAGATGTTGTTTCGCAGCCACTTTAATGAGATCGAAACGACAAGGCCCTCAGCAATCTTTTCATATTTAGAGAGTCAGAAAAGAGCTGAAAGATGACTCCAAAGTGACTTTTTCATGTTTTTACCAAGTCCGAAAAAGTATAAAATACAACTCGTTTCACCGTTTACGTTGCATAAAAACCTGTTGCTGCACAGGAAAGAAAGTGTAAAACCCATTTTCGACAAAACATACAAAATGTTAATGAGAAAATGACTTTTTAAACCAAAATAGAGCTCAAAAAGTTATAAATATGTCAAAATGGTAAAAATAAAATTACTTTTACTTTTTACCTGAGTGAAGAGCAACATTGTTCCATTTACTGTGCAAACTTCTGGCGGCGATTACGACTGATCCGGGCTACTATTCAGAGTTCCATTAGTTCTAGGTAAAAGGTGCTTCCTCATACTCCATTTCAATCCGTTTTTTAATAGTTTTCCATCTTGCAATAGACTTTTGTGGCAACTTTTTGAATTTTTAGGGCTCCGCTCATTGGCGCGGGTATCGGGCATGGACCCGTGCCAAAGGGCTTTTACATGAAAAAGGCTCGCGCCAGCGGCCAAACCCAATTTTCTGCCTAAAATTTCGACATTTTAATCAATTTGGATGAACTTTGAAGCTCAACGGAGATCTAATTAAAGGTTTGTGACCATGTTGATGCAGGAAACCAAGCAAAATGGTGATTTAGTGGAAAGAAAGAGAGCATGGGGGAGAAGACGAAATGGCCATGGAAAATGAGGCCTGCATGAATGCCCTCAGAAACTGTGGGCTCAAGAAATTCTTCCTGACACCATGTTTACGAGCTCAACCTGAGCTACTTCAATACTTGGTGAGCATTTGGGATGAACAAGAACAAGTATTCAAGCTACGAGACCAGGTGTTAGAACTGGACGTTTTTTATGTGTATTTCATAACCAGATTGTCGCGCCGAGGTCTGATACCCATACTGACAGGGAGCAGACCGTCGGGTGAGAAAATGGAGGAAGTGATGGCACGAGTGTGCCCACGGGCACAAATGGGATCAGGGAGTAAAAAGGTGGATATCCACACTATCCCCGATATGGCACTACGAGTAGTACTACATACCATCACGCGGGCTGCGGGATCGCAGGCACCGCACGAAGTGACAACAGCCCAACTCTTACTGGCTTCAGAGTGCATGAGTCCCATACTGTTTGACTGGGCCACAGCAGTAATGATCAACATCAAGAGACAGTTGACGAGATGCAAACAAGCCAAGTTGAAGCAGTTTGGCTATGGGTCTATCCTGGTATCGTTCATTCTGGAACGATTACCAATCTTCCAGGGCCAAGGGGCCATTGTAGGGGAGCCGATACCATGAGAGCCGAGAATGGCTCGCTGGGCAGCACTAATGCCCAGAGCAGGAGGAGGCCAACAGATGTCCTGGAGGCCAGAGTTTTTTGGGTGGTTGCGGCACCAGTTGATTGTAGTTGAGGACTGGCCTTATGCTGGGATAGACTTTACTGGGGATCCAGATCTCCCACTGCCGGAGGGAGAGGATTGGGACGAAGAGCTAGGTATGATCTGTTTTTATATTTTATGTTTCATAATTTTTTGTTAATACATGTCCGTTCTAACAGCAGTTACATGTGTATGCAGATGTTGGCCCAGAGAGACCAGCCGGGATGTCTCCTATCGCGCGGAGAACTCAGCTCGCAGTCGATCCTCATGAGGAGGGTGCGGAAGGAGGAGATTTGGTTCAGAACCTTGAGGGGATTGCCTGAGGGATTCCGGACTACGCCCGGCTGGCGGATGTACCGTTAGCATATCAGAGACATACGGTGGGAGTGCCTAGTCGCCTCCACCGTCTACTGAGATGCCTAGTGCGTGTGGTGACTTGTTATCATGAGCACCACGCAGACTAGCCTCCTAGGGTTTTATTTCATGCATATTTTTGAGAGACGTGTCATCTTTGGATGTAATAAGACGAACATGTATATTTTTTGATCTTATGTGACACGTGCTATGTAAACATTTCGATATCTATCTATATACATATCTATTTCTGGATGAATTTTCCTTTCACATGCGATGATGTTCTTATAAATTGTGCAAATGTCTGTCTAAAACCATGTTAGCTACTGCATCTGTTAGTGTATTCATGTACCGGGGTATATGTTGATATGTAATATAGTCAAAATTTCTCTCCAGTAAACGAACACGCAGATACAGACGTAAAATGTGTCAATTTCTTACCGAATAGTGACCATTGAGTTGTAATACTATAAGTTGTGAGTCTAGATATACAAGCAATTCACGGATACCAAGGTTTACAGCCTCAGTTAATAATTCTAACACAACACTATATTCTGCGACGTTATTTGTAGCATGACCCAGACACACACCTTGCAGGTTCACCAACTCACCAGCAGGATCATAGATTACCCAGGCTGCCGAAGACAGATTCCTGGTACTGCGGGAGGCACCATCCGCAAACCCAACAAACGGATTGATGGACATCTGCACAATCAGGAAGACCCGATCAGCAGAAAGACGTTTACATTGCTCACCACACCACACATGCACACAAATGAATTAACACACTTATGTACACACTAAAGACGGGCATGCCCCCCAGCATGATGTCTCAATTCGAGGTGCATGCCCCCCAAGCTTCAGTCCATAGGAAATGGAGTGAAGGTTGAAAGCAAAAGAGATTTGAACTAAATCTATCAAAACTCGAATTGAACATGCTCGTGTTTCATTGTTTTAACAAGGTTGACACACTTAAAAGAACTATCCTCATAGCATCTTGTTTCATTGTTTTAAGATCTTGACACGAGAGGAAGAACTATGCTCTGACGAGCTCCAAGGAGGAGGGTCAGGAGGGAGATGATCATGTATGTCCTCAACAATCCTCGGTTTAACAGAGATGTTGATCAGGATGATTTGAGTGATATTACTCAGGTTTCCCTTTGACCAAACCTCGTGCGTCAAGATGGGCATTTGAAGAGGAGGGGTAGGAACCTGAGATGCATAACACTCTATAAAATCTGTCATTGCCCCCAAGCTAGGCATAAAAGAGGAGAGATGATGTCCATCGCCCCAAGGCAGCTCCTCGAGATACATAGTCTCAATGATGGCTTCATTGGAAGGAAAAGTCTCTTTGAGAGGATCAGGTGAATCGGCTTGACCAAGCCAAGGGGATTGAGAGTAGACGTATAGGGCCATGCTCAATGGAGCATGCTGAGGAGGTGGAGGATTAGATGTGGCAAAAATTTCACAGTAGCTGATCTCTACTGGAGTCAAAGGCATTGATTCTCCAAACTCAAACACCTGCTCAGGCATAGGAACAAGCCAGGGGTCATCAGACCTGGAAATCATGTTAACTTGAGCGGTGTGTGGTGGTGGTGCGGGAAAGATAACCATGAGGACAGGGTCTTTGAAGAGACTAGGTCCTACACTATCAGGGGGATTCAGAATCTGATCCACGTATGGTACGTTGTTCTCGGAGGTAGAGGTGAAGAAGGACAACTGATCCACCGTGACTATTTTTCCCTCGTGAGGGAACTTAAGAAGTCGAAAGACGGTGGATGGCACACATAGCATGGCATGGGTCCAGCTGCGGCCAAGAAGTATATTGTAGTTGAGCCTGGTGTCAACTACTTCTACTTCCACATTGACAGTCTTCCCCTATAAAGTGATCGCCAAACTCTCGAGAACACCCAGGGGTTTGGATTCCCAACCATCAAATGCCTCAAGGGCATTGGGAGAGGATGAAAGGGCTGGAGAGCCAATGGCCTTCCAACAAGCAGATGACATGACGTAGGTAGAAGCACCTTCATCCACAACAGCCCTATGGATGTTCAGACCGTTAATCCTGACTTGGATAACAAGAGCAATCTAATGTGGAAGTCGGGGAGTGAAATTCTCTAGGTCGAAAGTGAGAAGACTCGAATCAGCGAGATCAATACCACCGATTGTAGACAATAAAGCCTTCCATTGCGAAGGACAACTTTGAAGAAATTCTAGTGCAGACATAGCAGAGGGTGCTTGTGCCAAATCCTCAACAATGATGTAGTGTTGCATTCGGATTATAAGAAGATCTTCGTAAGACACCTTTAGAGGGTGGCTTCACAACGGGTTCAGGAGTAGGCTTCTCGATTTCCAACGAACCGGAGGCAAGTTGGGGAGGGGTTCCATCAGCAACCGCCTTCCCGGGTTCCTACCGCGATTCGTTATAATCCTTCGAGCGTGTAGCAACGGAGATAGGTGCAGCACCATCCATCATAAAAACTTGGGACCCAAATGGTGCAGATGGTGATGGTTGTTCAACCATCTGGGTCTGCTGAGATGGGAATGGCTCTTTTAGAACTACCGGAGTCCCTTTATAGCCCTTGAGAAGTTGACTAACCTCCGATCGTCGTGGACAATCTTTGGTATAATGGTCTCCTTCACAAATGAGGCAGGGGTACTTCAGTTTACGCTGAGAACCATCCTCAGTACGAGACTTAGATTCTGGCTTGGGGGTGTCGGATTTGGATTTGCCTTTGCCCTTCTTTTTCCCTTTGGAATTTTTCTCCATAGGATTGGCCTGAACGGCATTCATTTCTGTGGTTTTGCCAGAATCAGACGGGGCGGGATTAGCAGGAGTATTGTTGGAAGTATTAGATTTCTGCTTCCCGTTCGAAGATTTCTTCGAATTCTAAGATACGAAACCAATGACACCATCCACCGCAGGGGTGGGCGGAGCCTTAGAGGTTCCAGACCGTGGAGCATCAAGCAAGATATCATAAAGCGTTCCGGACTGAGAATATACAAGATCCAGATATTGGGCACGCGCAATGGCTTGTTCTTCCGTCACACATGCTCCCATCGCAATATCCTGAGCGATTTTATTCACAAAGGAGGTGGTGAACCAATGAGTCAGTATCTAATCAGGTATATGAAACTTGATCAATCTACGACGGTGCCGCCACTCGTGAATGTGATCAAAAATGTGAGTGGCCTTGTCCTGTTTCAAAGAAGTCAGGAGGTGCATCCCGGCTTCATAACGGACCAGTAACTGAAAGTGCGTGAGAAAAGCCATGGCTAAGGAATTGAAATCTTGGAAAATGCCACGGGATAACTCTATGTGCCACTTAGCAGCAGCTCCAGTCAAAGTGCGCTGGAAGAGGCGCAGACGAATGGAATCATCGACCCAAGAGTTAGACGAACACCAAAGATGATACGTCATCACATGCGCTTGGGGGTCCTCTCCAGCTTTACCCTCAAACTTGGGACAGTCACCTAGTATCTTGGTAGGAACCGAAGGCCAATAAGGATTATGCAAAATCGGATCATTGGTCAGTTTTGAAACATCCAGCAACTCCAAGGTGGCCAGGAACAGCAATGGCAGATTAACCGACATGCCAGGCCCGGGATGAGGACTGGTACCTGTACTCCACAATGGTTGCGAATATCCTTGCCCCCATGGGTTTTGTCCCGTAGGATTCTGACCGTAGGGGGTGTAGGTCGTATAACCAGACTGATTTGGCTGCTGGTAACCAATGTGTGGGGCTTGATAACTAGAGTACGGACCCTGATTATGTGTCGGCCCGGTGTAAGCAGCATTTGGATTTGGCTGCTGAGTATAGGTAAAACCGGGTGGAGGAGGATAATACTGAGAGCCTCGGGGCTGGTTATAGTTCGGTTGAGATTGACCATGAGGATAATAACCACCCTGAGGATGAGTCGACTGCTGATAGGTGGAACCCTGCGGAGCCTGATAATTAGGGCGCAGCTGTTGATTTGGCTGCGGCGTCGAATAAATCGGCTGCTGGGCAGGGTTAATAGAATGAGCGGGCTGCCCTGAATGAACAGGTTGACCCGGCTGAGAGGGCTGCCCTGAATGAACATGTTGACCCGGGTAAACAGGCGGCGCCAGTTATGCAGGTTGACCTGGCTGTAATGGAGCCCCAGGTTGTACCAGATGGGCCGGTTGGCCTGGAGGCGAAACACCAGGTTGTACCGGATGAGCCGGTTGGCCTGGTGGAAGAATGGGGCCAGGTGGTTGCTGGTAACCGGTTTGACCTGGAGCAGAACCATAGGACAGTCCTAACTGATATGCAATGTTAGAAACAACAAGATACTGCAGTTGCATAGGTTGAGAAGGCTGGATTTTCCCCCCAGGACCATAGACCGGTCCCGGTTGGTACCCCGACTGAGGCTATACAGGTTGACCTGAAGGGCTATAATACTATCCTTGCGAACCGTATGACGGCCCTTGCTGGCCCGCAGGATAGCCTTGCATGGGCTATCCCTGTGGGTCATAAGGATAGCCAGGTTGGCCCGCAGGTTGGCCTTGGAAAGGTTGCCCTTGCGGGTTATAAGCCTGGTTATAAGGTAGACCTTGAGCATGGAGGTAAGCCTCAGGAGCGGGCAGACGTAAAATGTCCCCATGCTCATCATACTGACCTGGAAAAGCATACATGGGTGTACCATCCTGTGCATAGTATGAAAAATAAGAGCGGTTGGGATCTTGGGGGGATGGTCCAACCTCGGGGTTCGGTTGTTGTAATAACAACCGATACTCCTCCGAAGAAATGTTCTCCGGTATAGCAGTTGCCAAATAAACATCTTCAGGAGGCAGCATAGCCCTTGCAGAGGGTGCCATGACAGTAGGTACAGAGGCGGCCACACAAACAGTGGGCCGAGTGGGTACAGAAGTGACGGGTGTCTGGGGAAACACCCTTGGCGAAGGAGCAGCTGGCCTCGAAGAAGAAGCTGACACTCCCATAGAGGCTGTGGCGGAAATGATCTGACCCAAAGACCTATATCCCGGTGGTAATGAGGGACTAGCTGTTGACATATCAGCCAGTTCAGAGTTGTCTCCTGGAAATAATCTTTGCGGGAAGAGCTGATAGTCTTCGCCGGACGTGGGAATTTCCTCACCAGAATCACTCATGGTCTAGCCCGCCGCTAGATCTCGCAATAGACAGCGAGGACTAGGAGGAAAGATAGCAGCTATAAAGGGCGAACCCGATGTAAGAGAAAGGAAATCAGCTCCTAATCTCAATTCAGACACAGGGTCCGAAAAAGGCCAATTGAACTCAACTGGTCCCCCAAAGGGTTGCTCAGAAAGAACCGGTCCCCCGTCAGGAAACTCGGAAATAGTAGGCTGCTGTGGTTCAACAGAGGATTGTGACACCTCTGAAGAATCGTCCATGTAAGGACTACCAGTAGACGAAACCGAAGGTTCCGCCACTGTGGCAAAAGACAAGAGAAAAAAGAACAAACACACACACGGGCTGAAAAAGAGTCAAGACACACGATCAAACGGTCAACAAACAAAGTCTAATAGGGCGTGTAAGCGTGGGTCATTAATTTTTACCACATTGAAAAATAAGAAACTTCACCGTTTCATGTTTTAAGAGTCGAGAAATGGTAAAAAAGGTGACTCTATCTCTTTCAGATTTGACACAAGCGTGAAAGGACAAGCGCTTGGCGATCTTTTCAAATTTAGGGAGTCAGAAAAGATCAAATGACTACTCAGGAATACTAGGCAAAAGGGTGTACCAAATAACCGTGAACTGCAATATACACCTTGGTTCCAATAATGAAAGAGAAATCAACCAAGGACTTTCCGTACGTGCAGGCAATCTCCCCGAATGCTGTGTCCGGTGTATCACGGGTATAGGGCGGCAGACTCGGCTTCCTATGGATAAAGGATTGAAACCTAGAGGGGTCTCCCTTTATATACGCGACGGTATGGGGAGCACAAGTCCGTACTAGCGTTGTCTAAAGCCAAAAGGCGAACGACAGCTACTAGGTTTAAAGACGCCGGAACACGTCTCTAGCCTAGACCTCTAAATGTGTTTCGTTAGATTTCAATGCTGCCTTAGTGTAAATTGAGTAGATTTTAAAGTTGATCTTCAATTACGTTTCAGTTTTCAGGCCCTAATGAATGTACTGTCTCAAAAATCTCTAAATGCAAAACTACATGCCACAGTACATCAATTCGTTCGATGAAAAACTAGCTACAGAAGAGTTGAGAGTTTTTTCCACAAACAAAATGATCAGAAGACAATCAATGATATCTCTAATGCAACTAATGAAACTAAAAACTTTTCTTTCAGATTCACTAATTACTAGTAAAATGAAAAGATTTCAATCTGCGCTAATCAACCAAAAGCAAAAGAGATTTTTTTATTTTCAATGTTTGATAGCTAAATGCACTAAGCAAACCGAAAACAAACAAATTAAAGCAATTCGAGAAATGATATTAAGAGAGTAAAACAAGCGAATTTCACTCAATGGCACAAACAATCAAATCTCAAATCGACAAAAGTCTCTCAAAACCAAGAAAAATTCTCAAAGGCTACAATGGACCGTGTGATCTATGCCCAAATCAAGACCAAATGAAATTTGAGTGAAAAGAATAACAATCATTCAAAAATCACAATGAAACGATAAACAACCACCAAGAGGATGCGGAGGAGCAATCAGAGAATTGACTGGGCTAACAAAACACCAAAACTCCTAAGGAGGGCTTGACACACTAAGCCACTAGATGCCCTAGGGCTTAAAACGTGAAATCGATGGAGAAAAGCAAACAACCAAAGGATTAAGGCAAACTCCCAGTCAAACAGGACCCCAACACACTCAGGTAGTCAAAAAACCAAAAAGAAACACACTGACCAGACCCAGAGAGCTCAAAACTGAGCAAACCCTAATGCCTCACAGGAGTGGTGTGACTGTGAGGTTGTAACTGGCGCCAGAAAGCAATTGGTGCGGGTAAGACAAAAGCAACATGCGCCAATTGGCGCAACTGTCAAGCTAAAAAGCGTGCCAGCCGAGTCTCTCAGCAAAAAAATAAAAAGAGCTACTCCAGAATTAGATCAATGATATCCAAGCAAACCAAGAAGCAAAAACAGCAAAAGAACCTAGCCCAGAAGGCTAACCAAGCAATGAAAAACACTAAACTATCAAAACGAGACAATCAACACTAGACTATCCCCAGTGGAGTCGCCAAATTTTTGAAGAGGTAAATCCCCTCTGCGGACAGAGGCGATCCCTACTAGCCCAGAACGGGTCTAGCAACAATCATCAAATGCTACAGTGCAAGTTCCTAATTGCGAATAAACAGACCAACGGTGGAGGCCTACCTGGAGTCCAACGCTATGATTCGTAGAAGAGAGAATGTTCCCATTCCTCAGCCTCGACAAATCACGATCCCCACGATCTCTGTGAATGGACACCTACACATGCAAGAAACAATACGAATACAAGCATAAAACCCAGAATACGCAACTATATATCAGTCAGAAAGGATATAACTCATCATTATCATAAGTGAAAAACAGAGTGGAACCATAACTAGTAGTCATTCATTAATAAACAATCGAAAGAGAGTACAACCAATGTTCTGACGCTGAGGTCTCCTTCGGACGGGTCTCCAGTAGTACACGTCTCGCAAAGCTTGCCAAGGATGGGACAAGCCTCTCGTAGAGTCTCTCGACAATATTCTCCTTGCTTGAGTTGGCCTTAAGGGAAGAATGAGGGCTCTTGTAGCATTAAGGCTCTTGGGAATTTGGGAGCTTGGAGATTCAAAGCTTGGGCACTTCAAGACTAGCTTGCAATGGTAATGGGCAAGCTTTTATAGATGGAGGAAGGGGAGTTGGGATCCCTATAATTGTGGGATTGGCCCTATCTTCAAGGAAGCTTCCATGAGAGGTGGCAAACCACTTCCCCTCTATGGAACTCCCGGAGCCAAACCTCCCAACTCAAGATAGATATCAGTTTCTGAGTCTGTTGAAACGAAACTTCTGCCATTTTATTTTAAAAAACACTCCTTAAATTGGCTGGCGCGACTGCGACTCTGGGACAGAGCGCCAGTTGGCGCGGCCTATTTGTAGGACTTTCCCCATTGGCGCGAGTGATGAACTATTTGCCCGCGCCAATGCAAAAAGGGATGTTTTTATGGTTTTTTGCAAGGAGATGTCTTCAGGGCAATTGAAGCTCATACTTAGAGGAATGCAATGATAGTGGTTTCAAGGCATGACATTGCTCACAGGTCACATAATGGGCCCTCCAATGTGCGGGATGGGGAATGGTAGGGACGGTGAAAAATTACTGTGTAACAATAGCTCATTTGAAATCTATCTTTGTCTTGTTATCATTTTACTTATCAAGCAAGTGATTTGGACACTCTGGCTAGGAGAAACATGATTTTCCCAAGTTCACTCCAGAAGTGCAGCAACTCTCCTGTGGCACCTATATTTTTGAAATTTATCCAAAAGCATTGCACCTGTGTAAAAAATGAAGGATTTTTTTCTTCCTTAACCTAGTATGGACAAAAATCTCTCTCACTTTTATCAAATTCATATTTGTTTGGTCAGAAACATAGTTTGAAGCAAAACTGAACTTATGAGTGGAAAATGACTTGACTCTTGGAATGATTTCTTAAAAAATGATGGATACATGATCTTATGAGTTGTAATGGCCTCATACTTACTGATATGATCTACCTTATGCCTCCTCTGCTCATGTTCCTCTTTTTCATAACAAACCCTAGCTCAATGGGAGAGGAAATTAAGGTTTAGTGCTTGTGAACAATGATGACTTGGGCACCTTTGGGAAAAGACAACTCCCTTTGACATTTGATCAATTGATGAACTAAAAACTCTTTCATTTTGACATTTTATATGTTGGCATGTGGAACTCTGAGTAGGGCTACCATCAGTGAAACAATTTTTAGCATAACCTAATGGAATGATATAAAAATTTCAGAGTGAGACACGATAATGAAATGAGTGATTTTGATCACTGACGGCAGAATGCATATTCTGACACTAACATTGGCCTTATTGGGGATGGAAGCTCTAAAATAGGTGTCAAGAACCACAAATATTTGAATTTTTCAGATCAGTGCCTCTTCCATGGGGCCAATATGATCAAAAACTCAAACTAACTGAATACTGAAAACTTGACTCAATAAAATGAACTGACTCAAACTAAAACACAATTGACAAACTAAAAAAGATACTCATAATTGAGCTTATTCAACAAAACCTACTCTAACTGATTCGTTCATCACATGATCAAGTGAAATGGAACAACCAATGCAACCATGTAAGCATTTTGGCTGCTAGTTGAATTCTCCGCAAGTGCTTGCTTATGAGCAAGAAGAGAGAACTATTGAAAGGAAACTCCCATGAAAACTTTAAATCAGATTGAATCTTAATGAAATTACAAAGCGTGAGCCCACTGAGTGACCTCAACAATTCTTCAAAAGGATCTTCATAGAATACATATTAATTTCCAACTCATCTAATACATTATTGCTCTACTCTAGGTAGTATTCGTACCTTGAATATGGACTTTCATCTTTACTCTTACTTTCCAGATATGGCTAAAAAATTTCGGATGAGCTTTGTAATGAGGCTCCTAATAAACAAAACAATGAAGTCATCTATCAGATAAATTTTATATCAACACTCTTTTAGGGCACACATTTAGCTAATGGAGAAGGAATTTTACTGCAAATATCATCCAAGACATCAGCTATTGGGTCATTAAAAACTTGAAAATACTGGTGCAACCTATTTTCCATTGGTTCTAATGAGATGGAATGACTTTCTACAAGCTTCTCATCTTTTTCTTTAGAGACATTATGAAAAGTTTCCTTTAAAAATTGAAATGCTTTGAAAGATAATGGTACAGAATCATCTTGCATCGTTTGATCATACGTTTAAATTTCCAAGACTTCATCTGCAGCCTGACATTCAATGGCATTCAAGGGCTGCAAATATGGATCTAAGGAGGGTTCTATGTCGCAAATGATTTCCTCAACTAGTTTAGGATAATGTTTATCATTTATAATGTTTATCACTCACTTATCTTCCTGCTCATAGTTTTCTCTTATTTTTACAAATGAGGATAAACACAAGGGTAAGGAGCTCTGATCGAGAATTTTATTATCCTCTTGATTCTCAAGATCAAATATTAATGACTTCTGAGTTATGATTGCATGAAATTTATCTTTGATGAACTGAAATGAAGTAAAAAAAAGAGGCAAAGTTCCTTCACTTACTTCCAAATTTTCTATACTTTCCTCATCACTGCCATAGCTTATATGCATCGGCTGATCCTTGTGTTCGAGCTGCTAAAACTGAACTTCCTTCTCCCACAAACTAGCTGTTGATTGCTCTACAAGATTAGCTTCTGTTTGGAGACCATACTTTGCATCATACTGATCATACTTAGGTAAATCATCTAAAGGAAGAATTTCATCAAGCATGCATATCGGATCTACAGATCTCTCCTCTTCAAGTTGATCTATAAATTTGATTTCTTTATTGTCCCTAATGCATACATAAAATCATTATTAGATCTATGACAACTAGGATAGGAAGGAAAATGTTTCAGATCAGCAACTTGCTTTCTTCAATCAGTGCAACATGGTCCTCTTGAAAAACAATTTCATCTCTCATGGCGATATTTGGCATCATTTCCTCCATTGTACTAACCAAAATGTCGAGCTTCACTTCTGAAGATGTCAAGCATTCTTTCTCTATGTTTTACCTTTTTTCTGCTTTCAAATTTAACCTTTTGATCAGCAAATTAGCTTCTACAAATATTGCATTGTCCTGCATTTTTTCAAGTGTTGTAATCTCCCTTTCTCTCAATCGAAATTCCATTTCCAGATCAAAGGCATTCGGGTAGTGTAAGAGGGTTGAACCAAGAGGCGGTTTTATATCATTAGGGATCAAATGGTATACTTGATTGAATCTAGATGAAAGGTTTTGCATTGTTTCTCATGGTTGTCTTTTCAAATTATCATATTCTTCTAAAATCACAAAAGGATTCCTCTTGATCACCCATTTATTAAGAAATACTTTCACAAACTGATGGATATCAAAAATACTTACCATTGGCAAGTTTTTGAACCATTCCTTTGCAAAGATAGAGCGAAGATATTGATACTAACATCATCTTCATCGACCTCAAAAAGGTCAAGAAAACTTTCAAAACTCTGTTTCTCAAAATTGATGTTTCTGTATTCTCCATCAAACCTGGGAAGATATTTGTAATAATATTTAGGGAAAGCATGGAGTATATGAGGTAAGATGAGTGGTTTATATCTATCTGGAATTTTACAAGGTGTAGGAGTATGTACAGAAGTTATAGAATCATTCTTGATCTCTTGAGGTTCATCAGCTTGAAAAGGATATATACAATTTTCAGCTAAGAGGTCTTGATCTTGATCAATATCAAAGGGAAACTTGGTATTTACACTCTTCAAATAGGCAAAATTAAAAATTTGAACATATTTTTCATACAACAAACTCTGGAAAACTTTCAGGATAGTTTCAGGAAAAGAAAGGAAGTAATTTACAAGAAATCCTATTACATCTCGAATACAATTCCATTTTTAATATCTGACCTTTGTGTGAGATTTTTCCATTTTTTTTTGGCAAGGTCGATCCTCCAGTGGAGTCTTTACATCAAGTTGGAGTTACCAAGTGAATGGTTCAGCCTTCATATGTGTCCAACTGTTGTTCACCATCAACAATTAGATCTTATCTTTGTCGTTCTTTCCCAGGGAAGATTTTTCCTTTTGATCCCCGGCAATGACGCCAATATGTTATCACTCCACTAGATTCCCAAGGCTAAGGAAGGAATCCCAACATTGGTAACCAAAAACCAAGATTTTAACCAAAAATCAAGCCGGAGAGGGCTTTCTCTAAAAGGGTCACAACCAGGAGGGTTGGATCAATTAGGGTTTTAGGCTAGGTATAGAGTGCAGGGGGGTTGTTTTGAATTAATTTGGTTGGGGAAATCAGTAGATAATGAGAATAGATCAAGGAAAGGCTAGTCAGGGCAAGAGACAAAAATGGTTGTAGGGATGAATGGGTCAAGGTAAGTACAATTTCAATCCCTTGAGGAAAATGGCTATGGTATAGTTTAGAAAATCTAAGAAGGTTGAGGGAAGCATAGAAGATGAATTTCTCTCAGATAGAAGACATGAAACAAATTATGACCAGTTATCCAAAACAAAGCATGACTAGCATGAATTCTAAATCTCACACTTATAAAAGATCCTATCATAGAAATGGGAAGGAAATGAACAATAAATTCACACATATGTAACTAAATAGGAAACAATGAAGGACATTTAATACCACAGTTATCCCATAAATATAGTTGCAACTCCTCTTGTATTAATGGAAAAAACTGAATACAAAGTCTCCTTGATTAACTAAGAAAAATGAAACTAATTCCAACCCTTGACTCCTATGAAGATCTGAGCTAAACAGACCTCAAAACCACCTCCACCCATCCATAGGGGTCGAATTCATGAGATGAGGGAGATATTACATAAAAATCTGAACTGATAGATAGAGTGTAGGATGAGAAAAGTGACTCATTCCTATCTCTAATGAATTGATTCATTACACCTCAAATGGTTGACTTACCTAATGTATTTACCCTATGTAAAAGTAAAAACATGATATTTACATTCATCTTGACCATTTACTGAAGTAAATTCCTCATTTCCTAAAGTAAAATTCAAACTGGAGTGAAACTTCAAAAAATTGTGAAGACTGTGTAAAATACATTTCTCTTGTGAAATATGCAGCGTCGAGGCAGAAAAATTAACCTCTGTTCAAGGTTGATTTGGAGTGTCTTCCCGGTGTCCAAATCAGCTCCATGATATCTCATGGTAATCCCTTTGCATCTATTTTCCAAAACTGCCTCCATTTTTTAAAATGATGCTCATTTTCCCTATCAAAAACCTATTCTCCCAAGACTGGTAAATGCGCAGCAACCAGGCAGATTTAGAGGCAGAAACATGAAATTTTGATGGTTTTTTGAGCTTTTGATGAACTAGTTCTCCTCCAAAAAATTTGAAACTTTATAGGGTTTATTTCTTCATCAATATAAACCTACTGGTGGTGGCCATTTATCATTTGGAGGTCCCAAAAAATATTTTAGCGTACAGGTCACTATGCCTTTGGAAAATTTTCTGTGTGCAAAAATACTCAAACACAGAAATGAACAAAAATGCAAAGTGTGCCAAAATTTTGTCAAAATTGTGATGGTAATTGCTCATTTTCAAACCAGGAGGTAACTCCTCAAATCAAAATATGTATTAGCTGAAGAATGCACATGGATTTATACATGGAGGTGAGGCTATTGGGATTCATCTCCCAATGACTCTTGGCCTTCCTTATTTCCTAATATTAATTATTATACAAAATCAAATATCCACACCCATCCCATAGGATTAGGTGTCAACATTCCCCCCTTTAATCCGAAGGGATGTTGGTGAGTCCAAGCATCGATCTGAACTTTTCAAACTTTTCTCTTCCAAGTGCTTTGGTGAAGATGTCAGCAGTTTGCTCATTTCTGGAACAATGATGTAGATGGATGGTTTTGGCCTGAACATGATGTCGAATGAGATGGTACTTTGTATTGATGTGCTTTGTTCGATCATGGAACTTTGGGTTCTTGGCCAACTTTATTGCAGAAGTGTTATCGATCATGAGTGGAGTGGAATACATTTGTTTCATCTGCAAATCTTCCAGGATTTTCCGGAGCCACACAATTTCCTTTGTTGCCTCAGCTGCTGCCACATATTCTGCCTCGGTCGTGGAATCTGCTGGAACTGACTGTTTGCGTGATCTCCATGAGACAGCTCCTGATCCAAGACTCATGGTGTAACCTGTAGTAGACACCCCTGTTTCTTTGTCACCATCAAAGTCTGAATCAGAGTATCCGATCAAGCTGAAGTCGCCTACCTATGTATATTTGAGTCCAAAGTCTTGAGTCCCCTTCAAGTACCTTAACACTCTTTTCGCAGCAGACCAATGTCCTTCACAAGGTTTTTGCATGAACCTTGAGAGGATTCCAACAGTAAATGAAATGTCAGGTTTGGTGGTGGTCGGGTAGATAAGACTTCCTACAAGCTGTCTATACTTAGTTGCATCCTCAAATTCCTTCCCTTCAATAGATGTGAGCTTCAAGTTTTGTTCCATTGGAGTGGTTAAGGGATTATAGTCATTCATGCCAAATTTGTTCAAGAGATCTCCAATGTACTTCTTTTGAGAAAGAAATATGAATTTAGGATGTTGAATTACTTCAATACCCAAATAGTAATGAACATGACCCAAATCAGTCATTTCAAAGCCTTTCTTCAACTCTTTCTTCATGGATGCAATATAGCTCTCATTGTTTCCTATTATCAAAAGATCATCTACATATACCACAAGATATACAATTGTTTTTCCAACTTTCTTAACAAACAAAGTTGCATCATCAAGATCAAAATGTTTGAAATCAAGTTTCAGAAGATGCTCGGTCAACTTCTCATACCAGGCTCGTGGTGCTTGCTTGAGGCCATACAAGGATTTTACAAGTTTGCAAACCTTGTGTTCTTGACCCTTTATCACAAATCCTTCTGGCTGGGACATATAAACTTTCTCCTTCAAATCTCCATTCAAGAAGGTTGTTTTTACATCCATCTGATGGACTTTCCATCATTACAATTTGCTATCTTTGAGAGTCGGATAGTGAGGTCCATTTTATTTGTGAGGCAAAAGTTTCAACCCTATGTCGACTCCTTCTTTTTGTCTCTTGAATCCTTTGCACAACCTGTGTGCTTGTCAAGTGGGCCGTCTGCTTTGTACTTGTTCTTGTAGACCCACTTGCAGCCAATAGGTTTCGTTCCCAAAGGCGGATCAACCAGCTTCCAAGTGCCATTCTTTATCAAGGCATCATACTCCTTCTGCATCGCTTCTTTCCATTCATCATGAGAAGCGGCTTCTTTGAAGGAATTTGGTTCATGATCTGTAGACAAACTCAATTCACAGTTATAAGCAATATCCATATCAACAGGGGAATCAGAATTATCTACATCACCTTTGATTTGTTGAGTGGAACTTCTTGTTCATGTTTTTCCAACCTCATCAGGATGAACATTCTCCAGTGTCTTTGTCAGCCATTTGGGAGGACCTTTCTGAGATGGCCCAGGCTGGTCATTTGATTGAGTTGGGATTGATTCAAGATTCAATCTCCCAATTCTGTCAATCACATCATCCAATGTGTCATCCGTGGTTGTTTCTTCATGTGGGGGAGAGAGTGCTTCAGGACATGATTCCACAGTTTGATTCAATATCGGAATCCCCCTTCAAGATGTGGAATCACATTATCAAATTCTTGGAAGGACTTTGCATGTGTGAATCTATCCAGGCGATCAAGTTGCCGCTCAACAACCTTGTCACTCTTGGAAGATTCAAGAAATATGACATCTCTTGCTATTACAAACTTCTTATTTGCTTCATCATAGAGACGATATTCTTTGGAGGTATTGGAGTACCCCAAGAAGATACATTTTCTGCTTCTAGCACCAAGTTTGTTCCTTTGACCCTTGGGTATCAAGGCATAACAGGTGGACCCAAAGACCCTGAAATGCTTTACCGAAGGAATGTAGCCATGCCACATTTCAAAAGGAGTTTTGTTTCTAATTGAACTTGAAGGACACCTATTCTTTATGTAAACAGCACATAGAACTGCATCAGCCCAAAACATCAATTTTACATTCTTGAAAAATAACATGGAGCGGACCATATTTAAAATGGTTCTGTTCATTCTTTCCGCTACACCGTTCTGTTGTGGATTATATGGCACAGTTGTTTGATGTTTGATTCCATGTTGACGAAGATAATTTTCAAATTCGTTTGAAGTGTATTCTTTTCCATTATCAGTACGTAGAGAGCCGATATGTGTTTGTGCATCATTTTCAATCCATGCATGAAAATTCTTGAAAGTTTGAAAAGCATCAGACTTATTCTTCAGTAAGTAAATCCAACACATTCTGGTGTAGTCATCAATAAATTTCATCATGTATTTGTTTCCATTTGCAGAAGAAATAGGCATAGGGCCACATAAATCTGAATGAACAAGTTCAAGTTTCCTATGTGCTCTTGAGTGTGAATCATGAAATAGTTGTTTTCTATGCTTTCCTAGAATACAAGCATCACATTTGCACATGCCTTAGGTTTCTGGGATTGTAGGCTGAATCCTCCAGCCTTCAACACCATTTTTCAACTGTAAAGGCTTTCATAGTTTAAGTGTCCAAATCTACACGTATGCCTAAAATATCTCTGTGGGGAATGTACCTTCATCATGATGTGAACTGAATGCATCGATTTGAGCATGAAGCGGATGAGCCTTTCGGCTTCAAAGAATTTCCACATTCTCTTCCTCCATGACAAGTAGGTGATGCGTGCTTTCGACCTCACGCGCCATCAAACAAGTGGCCCAGGTGTCCTTCTTGGGATTTCCAACTTGGAGACGACAAGTTTCTCTTCCAACTGGAGTGATGTCCAGAGCCTGTACAGGATGTGATCGGGAGAATACGATGGTTTAAAGCTGACTATGCCAAGCCCTGATGGCTTGAGTTTGGATTTATCTGTGAAATATACTGCTCCATCAACTTTGTCAGTGAATTCTTCAAAAAAATCTTTTCTAAATGTCATGTGACATGTTGCTCCTGAATCTAGCAACCAATCATCTCTCCATGAAGTAAATGAAACATCAAAGAGGTTTTCAGTTACTCCATTGTTACAATGTGCTAGAACATAGTGAGCGGATTCAAGTGCTTTACCTTTGTCTTTGTCATTGGTTTTACCTTTGTCTTGATTTCTGTGCTGCTCAATTTTGTTCCATGGTGTTCTGCATTTGGATGCATCATGTCCATCTCTATTGCACCGTGTGCAATGAAGATTGGATTTGTCAGCTTGTCTGCCCCCCCTTTCTGTGAAGTTCCTTCTTCCTCTTCCTCTTCTGCCAACTCTTCCTCTGGATGAATCTGGAGTATGACTCTTTTCTCTATGTGCCAAGTATGCAGCCTCTTCGAAAGATGAAGGGACTGTCATCTTCCCAAAAGCTTTCTCTCTTTCTGCAAACTTTTTCTCAAGTTTATCAAAGGTGATATGCTCAAGGTTTCCACTTGCTTGCAAAGACTCAAGATAATGTGAGTAAGTCGGATATAATGCCTTAACATATGCTATGAGAGATATGTCAATTTTTACACCAGTGCTTTCAATGTCATGCATTATAGATCTTACTTCTGAAGCTAAAGCAAGGGGATCATCATTCTTCATTTCAAGACTGAACAACTTAATCATCAATTGAACATTTTCTAATTCTGAATGTGAGTCATAGAGTTCTTTTAGCTTCTTCAAGGCTTCATAGGCATTTGAGAATGATGAAATATGGCGACTCACCTCTTCACTTATGGAGGCTACAATCAAGGCATAGGCTTTGCAGTTCTTATTTTCCCAAATGGCAAGCTCTTTGTCTGAAGTGGGCTTTTCTGGTGGGTTTTCTTCTTGTCCTTCACAGATTCCTTTCCACAGCTCATTAAAAATGAGTGTGTGTTTAATCTTCCGAGACCATTCAAGATAGTTCTCTTCGCCGGAGAGAACCACCCCAACAATTGAGATGAGAACTCTTTGTTGGAAACTAAATTCTGCACTAAAACTCTTGCTAAAGACTGAATTTAAATGGACAAAAAACTCTTTGCTAAGAGACTGAATTCTGCACAAAAAAAATATATATGTATATTTTTTTTTTTTTTTTTTGGATAAAAATTTATATGATTGGAGAGGGGGCGGTATGATATGAAGTAGATGGAGTAATGTGGTGGGGGCGTATAATACAAAGTGAATGGAAAGCAATATTGAATATGGGAGCGAGCGGTAATGGAGTGTGGTATTAAATACGAGTGGCGGTTTTGGGAGGGGCATTGTATTAAGTATGGAAGGGCGTAAATGGTATTAAGGGCAGAAATGGTATTAACTAAAAAAAATGGAATAGCATATGACTGTCATTTGTCAATACCGCCGTAATGGAAATGAAAAAAAATTCAATACGATACCATATGATACCATACGACTGGTGTTGATATAATACAACCAGCGTTTAAATATATGTGGAATATATATGGAGACAGCGCTGGATATACAAACGACAGCGTTTAAATATGGAGATAGTGCTGGAATATACAAACGACAGCGTTTATATATGATGGACAGCGTTTAAATACAATGGACAGGAGATGGGTGACTGGCGTTTGGAATTCGTGGGCCGAGGAGCAATGTCGCCAAGGGCGGTATGGTCGACGATGGTAAACTAGTGTAGAGTCGGCGTTTGAGCAAGGAGTTATGTATATGAATGGATGCACAGACAGTGCGTGGAGTGGAGCATTGGAGATGGACGGAGGGCGTAGTCGTAGGTGTGGACAGCGGGTAGGGAGATAGGCAATAGAGCCCACGGGTTGCAGTGAAGAGTCCGGTTGATTGGTTGAGTAATCGATGCAGAGGGCAACGTGGTCGACGTAGGGAATGGGAGGCGTTAATCAGATGTGAGGGATGGAGAGTAGACGGGGAGTGGTTGTTGGGACGAGCGCAGGGAGGAGAGAACGCAGGTGGGTTGAGCGTTACAAATAAACTAAAATGACAGTGTGCAGGTGCTGAGTTGCAGAGTGGCAGGGGAGCCTACAATTTGCAGTGTCTTCAGGAGCTGCAGGAGCTGGAGCTGCAAATGTCAGGGCTATATAGAGAAAAAAATGTAGAATAACAGTCTAGCAATTAAGAGCAGCAAAAAAATATTAATAAAAATTGACTGAGCAAAGGAGAGGGAGTTACACCACAGGCAGAAATGCCAATAGTGGAGCTGGCTCTGATACCATGTCAAACCAAGAGGTAACTCCTCAAATCAAAATATGTATTAGCTGAAGAATGCACATGGATTTATACATGGAGGTGAGGCTATTGGGATTCATCTCCCAATGACTCTTGGCCTTCCTTATTTCCTAATATTAATTATTATAAAAAATCAAATATCCACACCCATCCCATAGGATTAGGTGTCAACACTCATGAAGTGTTTGAGGCATGGAGTGACACCTCAGCAAGTATGTATAACTTCTCTTTCTCTCCTTTCTTGGTCAAAGCTTGAATTTTTGCACGGGCTCATTTGAGCTTGGCCCTTGCAATTTTGTTCCTCACGGCATAATGTTTTTCCATCTTTCTCTTAATTTCATTGTCCTTTTGAGCCTTGGCCAAGAGCTGCTCCAAGTGTTGGTTGACCCTCTCAAGCCATGCTTCTTTTTTTTCATTGATATCTAGGGCAATATTTTCATTTAAGGTAAGTTGGCCTCCCAGCTCAGCCTCCCTTTGTCTCTCTAGGGCTAGAGCTCTTTTCAGCCCTCTAGTCCTTAGTCTCTTTCTTGGAGGCTGATCCTCCTCAACATTAGGTTCACCAAACCTTTCCAATGTTTTCTCAATCAATTATTTAGCATTCTCTACCTCACTTTTTGTGTTGTTGCATGTTACCTCATTGATGGCCTACTTCGTCTTCAGCTGCTAATTTTCTTGCTCAAGGAAGTGAATCACATACTTGGCCCTCTCAAGACTAGCTTGGATCTCACTAATCTTAGCCTCTTTACCTTTGATTACTGCATTTTTTGTTTTGTCTTCATCCTCCTCACTATGACTTTTGTTCTCCTTTTCAGCCATAGTTGATGTCAAAAACCCTAAGGTGATGGAATGAAATGGAGGAATGTGAAGTGAAAGGAAATGTTGGGAAACGAAGGGAATTGGAATGTGAATGGAGCCTAGGTTAGTGAAAACCCTAGGTCTTAGATCTATTAGGGATGATATTGTTCTAGGGAATGGGGTTATAGGGAAATGGGAAAAATTTTATAGGAATGTGAGGGGAAGTGTATAACAGTTTAGGGATTAGGTTTAAATAAGAATTAGGGTTTCTTGCCTTAGAAATAAGTTTGAATGACTATGAAGCAGAACAATACGTCAATGAGATGATGGTTGGGCTACTTACTGATAAATGGAGCTTTGAAGAACCCTTTTACAGAGATGTGGCATGAAATGATGGAATGGCAAGCTGTGAGAAGGTTTTTTGGCCTTATTGAGTGAACGTTCAGTGTCATGCTGAACACGCAGCGTCCTGTCTAAATGCGTAGCGACCTCTCCAAATGTGCAGCATCCCTGCAACACATTTTTGCATACCACATTTTTGTTGGGTGTGGAGCCTGATTATCTTGTTTATTTTGTGTCACGGCGTTGGACCCCCGTACCTTAATGGGGTGGAAATTCCACCCGTAATTAAACGCTACTTGGGGGGTCTAGGGGGGCAGCTGCGAATTTATGGAGCCCCCCCCTAGTAGCGGGGTTTTGGGGGCAACGGCCCTGAAGCTAAAAATAGATGTAAAATTGCCTTGTAAAAGTATAATAATTTCTAGCCAATCTGGGTCGTTCAATAGGTGGATGATCTGACGATAGAAGTTATGTTTAGTTTAGGGTTTTTCTCCCTAGAAGTCAACCCCTCGCTTGTATGAGGGTATTGTATTGTGGTTGTGTATTTTATGTGTATTCTCAGAGCGAGAAACAGATAGGGAGACTGTGAGAGAGAACAGAGGATATTACAACGGATCTACTGTAGGTTGTGTCTCTTCATTTTGGTGGATAATAGAAAGGAAGGACTAGTTGTTCGGGGTGGATGTAGCCCAAACTAGGTGAAACACGTATATCTGTGTCTCTCTGGTTTTATGTGTTTTGTGTGCTTGTATTTTCTGCATATTTTATGTGTTTCCTTGCTCTGTAATATATAATTTTCTAACAATTTCGAGGCCTTCTCAGTGTCCAAATTGGGCCCAGGATATCTCGTTGCAAATATTATTCTATATAATTTCCCAATCTACCTTTTTTTCCTGATTGGAGTTTATTTACTTATACAAATGTTGATTTTTCCAAGACTGGTCAAAAAATGAAGAATGAGGGTCCATAAATGCAGAGTGTTGTTGTAGGAAGCTTTTGGAGGCCTTCGTCAACTCAAAATTGAGCTCATGATAGCTCATTGGAAATTTATATTTGTCTTATTATCATTTTACTTATCAAGCAAGTGATTTGGACACTCCAGCTAGGAGAAAACTTGATTTTCCCAAGGTCACTCTAGAAGTGAAGCAACTCTCTTGTGGCACCTTTGTTTTTTATATTTCTCCAAAACCATGACACCTGTGTAAAAACTAAAAAAAAAATTATTCCTTTACCTATTATGGACAAAAACCTCTCTCATGTTTATCAAATTCATATTTTTTTAGTCAGAAACATAGTTTGAAGAAAAATTGGCCCTATGAGTGGCAAATGACTTGATTCTTGGAATTATTTCTTAAAAAATGATGGATACATGATCTTATGAGTTGGAATGGCCTCATACCTACTGATATGACCTACCTTATTCCTCCTTTTCTCATACGCATCTTTTTCATAGAAAACCCTAGCTCAGTGGGAGAGGAAATTAGGGTTTAATGCTTGTGAATAATGATGACTTGGGCACCTTTGGGAAAAGACAAATCCCTTTGACATTTCATCAATTGATGAACTAAAAACTCTTTCACTTTTATATTTTATGTGTTGGTATTTGGAACTCTGAGTTGGAATCCTTTGGGATACTGAATACTTATTACATTTGAATTGACATAAAATTACATGAATAAACAAAAATTACATCTTGGAATTAAAGTCACACTTAAAATCAAATTACAACTTTGGAAACTGTCTTGGAGGTCATATTTACATGGTAAAAAGACATTATTGGGATCACTCTCATATTTTTCTAGCCTTGTGAAAATGAAATGGTGCATTTTTGGACCTTGAAAAATGAAACCTAATGACCTAATGGGACCTTTAATGACCTAACTTCCATGGTTGACTTTAATTGAGACAAGACATGGTGAAATGAGCTTTTCATAGGTGTTATTATGCTCAAGAAGACATGAAGGTGAGTCGGAAAATGTGATTTTTTGAGGGAGAGTGAAGTTTTATTGAGTAGGGCTACCACCAGTGAAATATTTTTTAGCATGGCCTAATGGAATGATATAAAAATTTCAGAGTGAGAAACCTAAAATGATAATGAAATGAGTGATTTTGATCATTGATGGCACAATGCATATTCTGAAACTAACAATGGGAATGTTTAGAAGGAATCTTATGGAGTCATTTTGTAGTCATATGTATGGGATAATGATGATTTAATATTCATGCGGTATTATGTATTTGAGTCATTGGTCCATAGGATATGATTATAGCAGCTATTCAGTTCATTGAAAATATATGTAAAATGATCATGAAGCCATGTACTTATGTTGTACTATCATTGGGTCATATATTCATGAGTCATGAGGCCATGTTATGGTCATATGTGAGTCATTTTTGAGATATTATGTCACTGCTACATCCATATATTTATCATGCATATTTCATTTATTCATTTTCATGTAGATTTTATGGTCCTTATGGTGCTTCTATTTGTCAAAAGGAAGCATTGTTTACAGCAGAAGTGGCTCACATAGCTTTGAGAAGTTGGAGATGGAATGTGTTTAAGGAGTGAATCTATTTTATCTTGTTTATTTCAACCATCCATTTTTGGTGTCATGGTATTCTTGGAGGTGTTCATGGTGTGCCTCATACTATGATATGGTTTTTTGGGTTATTGGCCTCATGTTATGTTCAAAGATGATTGGTGGCTGAAGCTATGTGGTTTCTATGTGGAGGAGTGATGGATGATGCTTATGTGCATATTTATGCATTTAATTGATGTTTCTCATAGTTGATTTTATGATAATGTTGCATACTTTGATTATGGTTGCCTTACGTTGGCATGTTGTTTCTTGTTGTTAGAGGTGTTGGTTGATATGTTGCTATGAATATTGATTGGATATATTTATTGCTTGTTGCTTCTGATATGTGGAGAGATAGGGGATGATTATTGGAGGCATGAATGACCTTTGATATGCATTATTTTTCACCCATGTTAGTCTCTTTGATATATACTTCAATTATTTTTTCCTTATCATATCGTTTGGCCCTTTTCCATCGATGTCAAAGGGGGAGTAATAGTGGATGGTGGTTTGGATTATTTGTATGGTTGTCATCAATGCTAAAGGGGGGTATTGTTGGAATTATAATGGATATTTTGGCATTATGGTGTGCGTGGATCCAACTATTTCATGTTGGAATTGGTTCGTGGTGGCAACTAGCTCATGTTGGCATTGATGTCAACCCTTGTAGCATAGTTGATGTTTAGATGCCATTCATTGTAGCATGGTTGAAACTAGTTGTATTGGCATTGATTTCAACAATTTGATGTCACTCGTGTTGGTATGTTTTGGCATTGATGTTGGTCCTATGATGATGGAACACTTGATGGCACACTCGTGATGGTCATTGTCAATCTAATTTATGGAGGTGAATTAGAGCATTTGTTTTAATATCAATCTGGGTTGGTAAACTTAGAAGCAAACCCAAAGTGTATGGATCCTAGATTTAAATTAGTGTGGGAAGGATTTTTTTAGATAACAATAATGGAAATTCATATTACAAATATAAACTATTGATTATAAATAAAGCATAGAAATATTGATCTATAAACATGAACAAGTGAATAGTTAGTGATTTTATTTGAATCATATTCAATAAGGAAGAGGTTATTGTCTTAGAGATCTCAGTTGTCCTTCCTTATGGTTTCTATTTCAAAAAAACCAATTTCACCATAAAGGATAACACACCTAATTTAAGAAATCAAGAAAGGATGAATGCATAAATATAAATTCCAGTTCAATTCTCAGTTCACAAGGAAGAGGCTCCAACTTGAAGACCTGGGTTGTCATTCCTTATTCAAACTAGTCACTGAAAGGAGATCAATTCCAAAATATGAATGGTCATGAAATACTAATAAGTCTATATAGAAAACATTCACAATATATTATGATTGAAATATACAAAAAACTAAAATGATATCATATTCACAATTATGCTCATCAATTAAAAATATAGTGTACTTAGTTTAGAATGGGGGCCCTCCACCTTTGCTTGGTACACCTTAAGAAAATCAGCTACATAAAATCACCATTCACATCCCACAGCTATGATGCATAAGAAATATAAGACAATTCTTCAATTATATTCAAAAAAAGAGTAATCACAATGATAATAATATGTCCATAGTTGCTTAGAAGTTGTGCTTCAATAGGCTAAGAATGTAACAAAAATAGTTATAAAGGCTGTAAAAAATAACAAGAGTCCTATTCCACCTCATAGGGTCTAAATAATCCCTTTTTTACACAAAATATGGAAATATTTCACAAAATCACAAAACTACCCCTAAATCAGAGGATTTCCTGAGTGACTAGTCAAGTTTGACCAGCTTTGACCGAGCTTGTTCTGACTCATCTAGAGTGAACCAATAGGAGACTATCAATCATTGGTTCCTGTAATTTTTTAATATACCTTCAGTTTGTGCCCAGGTTTCCTTCACATACGACTTAAATGGAGCCATTACAGGTAAATTCCATTTCTACCAAAAATAAATTTTAATGCTCAATTTTTACTAAAAATTCTAAAAATCAAAAGACATAATTAATTTACCTTAATGTGAAAAAGGAGGAAAAAATATGACAAATATGATCACGATATAGTGGTAATGGATGGTAAAAGGGTGGAATATGTATGGTCAAAAAGGGTCAAAACTAAGGGCTAGCATTTCCCCCTTCCTGATCCACAAGCATGTCCTCATGCTTGTCTTAATCTTGTGGATCTTCTACCTCTGCCTATTGGTCTGCTTTCAAAATGCTGATCTTTCATGTGGCCAACTCGATCACAGTGTTGGCATTTTTCAATCTGTTGTTGTTGTGGAACAGGATCTGGAACAGTTGCAGGTGAACTGTCATACAGGAATCTGGCACTCTGAAATATGATGGGCTTGGTGTAGTCTAGAATATGAAAGGCCACATCCTTGTCATAAACAAGACTAGTTCTGTGCTTGTTGTGGATAAGCTCTTCCCAAGGTCTAATGATGGGCTTAGGAAGTGCAGGCTGAACTACTGCATCTGCATGTACATCTGCTCTAGTACAAGGAACTGAATGTGAATCAACTGCAAATTTACTAACTTGCTGCTGATGGGAGTCCTTCTCAATCTTCTGAACAGAAACAGGTTTAGAATGGTGACTCTTTTGTTGAAGTTCATCTTACTGAAGCTGAGATTCCAACTGCAAAAACTCAATCTTTTCTTGTGCATTTTGCAAACAACTTTGAATGTTATAAAGAGAATCCTTGCTCATTTTTATCATATCATCAACATTGGAATGAATGAGGTTATTCAACAACTCTATTGCCTCATTGATTTTAGCCATTTTCAACAACTTAGGCTCAAAAATGAAATGGTTTCGTCTTCAACCGAAAATGCGCCCGTTTACAATGTGATGCAACAAGAAATACAATTGACTCAAAAGAATTTCAAAGTACAAAATATGCTCCTCAAATGATGGAGGGCAATCAACAATTTTTCAACTCAATTACACTTCAAATCTTGAATGAAGATGCAAATCAATGTCACTTCAATACAGTATTTCTGCAAAATATGTGCAGCTGAAAACACTATGCAGCTGAATTTTCCTTCAAAGAGTTTTTTTGAATGATAGCAAACTTGTCTTCAAATGTAAATTTCTTCAAAAAATCACCCTTATGCCACAAATCACACAGTGTCAAATTCACTTTTCTCTAAGTATAGTCCATGCTATTTCTTCAATTCTAATGTTCATGTCTCTTTTCTGCTCTTCCTCTCTTCCTCTCTCTCTGCTGGGTTTTTTTCTTTCTTTTTTTTCTTTTTTTTCTTTTTTTTCTTTTTTTTCTTTTTCTTTTTTTTCTTTTTTTTAATTAAAAATTAATTAAAAAATAAATTAATTTAAAAAAATGGATTAATTGAAATGGGAATTAAAATGGGAAAGGGGGCTTTTTAATAAATAATTAAGATTGGAATGGAGGGGGGTTCAATTGTAGGAGGGGAATAAATTAAAAAAGGGAAGAAATTTAATTAAAAAGGGAGAGGAACTATATGAAATGGGAGGCAGAATATAAAAATCGATTTTAAAAAAGGGGCGGTATTATAAAATGAGGGGTAGTATTAAATGGGAGGGAAGATTTTTTTTTTTTAAATGAAAGGGAGTAGTGCGTATTGAAATGGGGAAATCGAATAGGCGTAGGGAAGAGGGGAAAGGGTCGAGGGTCGATTGCAGGTGGTGAGCTGAGAGGACAGCCGTGGAGGTGTCGCCTGAGTGTATGTTGAAGTGTGAGGGCCCGAGGGGCGTAGGGATGTTGCAGTGAGGGGGGGGCTGTGCGTTGTAAGGGGGAGGGGTTTATTGTTAGAGCAGGGACGGGTTTAGTGTTAGAGGGGGCCGAGAGTTAGGGGGTGAGGTGAGTGCAGGGTTAGGAGAAGCGTAGGGTGTTGTGTGAAGGCTGTAAGTAAGGGGTAGTATTAAAATTTTAAAAATAAAAAGCTAGAGAATGGAACGGTCGTGGGCTGTGGAGTAAGAGAGGATTCGAGGGAGAGGGCGTACGGTAAAGTGTGGAGTTGAGAGGGGGTAGGGGGAGTGTATGGTGAGGTCGAAGGTTCAGAATTTTTATTTTTTTATTTTTTTAATTTAAACCAGTAGAGAGGAGTGAAAGATTTTGTACAATAACAACAGAATTTTTTTTTCAAATGTATAGCAGAAACAAATCCAGCAGCAGAAAATGCAGAAATGAAGAATTTTTCAGCAGAAAAACTCAGATTTCTTTTGCAGTAAAAAACTCATAAACTTCTTCAGAAATCCAATTTAAACAATATTCCAACAGTGCTTCAAAATGGAGCAGAATTTAAAATGCAGAAATTGCAGGAAGAATGAGCAGTGAGAAAAATTTCAGATGGGCAATGCTGCTTTTTTTTTTTTTCAAAACCAATGCTGGAATGCTGCCAATTTCTGAATGATGCTCCTTCTCCAAAACCATTTTCTGAATGCGGCAAAATGTCTGCTGCAGAAACTCTAAGTGCTGCAAAAATTATCAAAATTTTTGCAGATATGCACAGGCCATAAACACAAATGGCTCACTCAATTTGGAGCAGGGCCAGCAATCGCCCACTCTCATACCATGTTAAACACACACATGGTGTATGAGAAGAATAAACACACACGCGCGCAAGAGACTCAACACACAATGAAGGATAAGCGTGAGGCTTTCTTATTTTTCCATTACACATGATGTACATTTATAATACAATGGTGTGACTCTTGGTTTCACATTCCAAGGTCACTTGGACTCCATTGTGACTTTTCATATTCCACACCTACCCATAGAGTATTAGGTGTTCCAACAGTAATATATCCTATAGTGGTATTTTTATTACCATAATTTGATACAAGCATATTTTATACCTTAACATTATAACCATCAAATTTCCTGAGAAAATTTAGTAAACCTACTTGGTAAAGTTTCTCTATTGTCTCTTTGTTCCATTTCTCAATTTGAAATCCTTTGGGTTCTATTATGCGTTCCATTTGGAAGTTTTTGTGGCTCTATTTCTTCTCTTTTTTCTCTTTGTACCATTTCAAATACCCTTCAACGGTGAATAACTTCATGGGAAAATAAGGACTCTGTTAAGAGGAAAAAATTTCTTGCAATCTGTGTCTAAATAACATAGAATTTGTATCATGTGGTGTGAACATCAGAGAGAAAAAAAAATATTTAGCTTATCCTCAAAGAAAAAAAAAATTAAAGAACATGGAAGTGTTGCTTACCTAGACTCTGAGTTTTTTAGAGGCCAAATCACGGATTTTGCAATTTTATTTCCTTCAAGAAAAATTCAGAAATGGAGTGACAAATTATGCGTTTTGCTACCCTATCTATCCACAAAAAATTTTGTTTTGATACCCTCTGAATGGCTCCTAACTTCCGTCTTCTGATAGTGACATCATTCTATGTTTAATACGCTTATAAGAGTTTTTATACAGCTGTGAAACCTTTGTGTTTAAGCTTCGAGTAGTCTTCTAATAATGATGAAATTCTATGTTGACACCTTTCAAAAGTCTTCTGGAAGTTATGGACTTGGAATTTGTTTAATTCCTTTGAACATGGGCTTCTTATAGTCTTCTAACAGTCATGACCTTCATCCATTTAACACATCTATGTTTGGAAATTGCATGGCTCATGCAAACTGGAGTTTGAAATTATTTATACTACCAGCTAATTCAAATTCAACTGGTTGACCCGTTATCTAGTCCTAACTCAACTCAGACTCTTAGATGCCTCAAAATTTTAGTAATTTCTTCTTTAATAAATCAACTTATCAATTTGAATTTCCAAGATCTATTCTGTAATCTTTGATACCCTAAAATTTTCATAGCTAAACAATTTAATTTATTTCCTATTTTGAATGGATATAAAATCGACTTAGATTTCAGAGCTTCTACATTTCTTATCATTTGTCTTAGTCGTCTTTGAGTGTGCATTTCTGTGATACTGAGCCTTCGATGTCTAATTTTTTTGAATTTGTTGAGCATTTTGACTGAGTCTTGAACATTGGACTGTGCTTATTTTTTTGAGTGTTGAACATTATGTCTATCTCTTAAATTTTGAATGTCATTACGTGTAGCTGCATTTTTACTTTAGCCCATTGAATGGTTTCATCATGCTTCATAAATGCGGCCTTCCCTTTATCACTCCTTCAGTTTTCTTTGAATTCTGACTTATTTCCTTCACATCGTTTATTGATTACACCCTTATGATCTTACCTTATTGCATGTACAGGATATTATTATTTTCTTCTATGGTTATACATGTGGACTGCAGAGAATGAGTCTTATTCATAGCACTTATTGGTAGTGAATGAGCCTTATTCATGTCATTTTCATGGTTTTAAAAACTTATGATCCATAATCAAGATTGCATTCCTCTTGTCTTATTTGATGATTATAGTGACCATATCAAGGTAATTTCAAAATGATCATTCTTATTTCCCTGTACTTTTCTTATCTTCTGAAGGTAATTGTACGTTTCTCTTCTCTCTCTTTTTCTTCTTTTTTTCACAAGTACGATTATCATTATTTTTTCCTCATGATGCAAGATAATCATCAATTACATTCTCCATATGTTTCTCTTGATGATTATCTTTGAAATGTATTTGAAATTACCATCTCTGAGGTTATTTCAAGACCGTAAGAACTTTTTTATTTTAAAACCATTTAAATGCATCTTGCTTCCATAGTTTTTCCATAGCATTAATTATCCCTTTTCTTTCAAACACAAATATGCTTCAATATCTGTCATACTAACCCATGTTTTTTATGTGACTTTTTGCATAAAATACTTGTCCCTTTATAATCATGTTGAATTTTTCATTGTAGGCAATGAGGCTCCGACTTGAATAGATGGTAGGGTAAAAGGTTTATGTATATTAAAGGAAAAGGTTTATGTATGTGCATGGGATGAAGGGTTTACACTCTTATGCACAAAGGTCTTGATTAGTCTCCTAATTACAAGAATTTCTTTCAAAATCAAAAAACATTAAAATAAATTTTTTTACTTACAGTATTTCCATTACTTTCCTTGGTTGATGGTTGAAAATAAGTGACTTTCCAATAGCTCATTTATTTGATTTGAGATGAACTCATCTTTCTAATAGCTCTTTTGATTGGTTTTTATTTGTATATAGATCCCTTCTGATAGATTTTCATGTTGAGATTTAGGTCCCTTTGTGAATTAAGCTTGTCTCATATTCATGTCCCTTTGTGATGTAAACTTTCCTCATGTTTAGATCCCTTTGTGATGTAAAATTTCCTCATGTTCAGGTCCCTTCTGTAACTGTTAACTAAAGTTATCACATATATCTTTGAAGTGAAAAATTATTGCATTTTGAGTTACTTCCATGTTGAGTTGAAAAGTATGTTGAGTTGCTAATATTATTGATTCTAACAAGGAAAAAACAAATGCACTTGTTTTCCTCTTTCTTCCACCTTGCTTATTCTGAGACTTGTCCTCAAGTCTGGAAATTGGATAACTTATTTTGCAGAAAATAGAATACCCTAGCTTAGTGCCAGCATGAAGTTTGAACAATATGAAACAATGAAATGAATTAATTTTTTTTTTTTAGAATTAATATTAGCCAAATAACTTGGTTTTCCAATATGAATTTAGGTTTGTATTGTGCTAGAAATCTGGATTTTCACAACCAAACCTCTTTATTATTTTTGACCTTTTTCTTCTTTTTTTATTTTGAAAGTTAGGAAGGCAGATTATTTTTATTTTCCAAGACTTCCAAGTCTTCTTCTGTTGATATTTTCTTGAGGAAATATTCTTTATTCACAGGCTTGTTGTAATTTTTTGATATGTGTCCATTGACTATAGATAATTTTGTTGCTTCATCTATAGTCTTAATTTTCACTGATCCGTTATCATAGACTTCTTCAAATTCATAAGGCCCTAACCAATGAGTGGTGAATTTTTCTTTGAAGTACTTGTAATTTGAATCAAATAGAAGTGCTTTGCCCCCTATATGTTAAAATTCTTTTTTAATGAATCTTTCATGACATTTTTTTCTTTGTTGATGTACCAATGATGTATGTTCCATAGCTTCTTTTCTGATTTTATCCAATTCACTTAGTTGCATGATCCTTTGTTGTTGTGCCTCTGATAGGTCCAATCCAAGTTCAGCTGCAAATATATATGTGTTGATTTGAAATTCAATTGGTAAAATAACTTCTTTTCCATAGACAAGTTGATAAGGGTTGAATATATTAGTGTTCTTCCATGTTATTCTGTAGGCCCATAATGCTTCATTCAAATTTTTTGACTAGCCCTTCTTGTGCATATTTATTGTCTTTGTCATGCCATTTTCAAGAACTTTTTTGTTGATTCCACTTTTCCATTTGCCTATGGGTGATATTTAGTTGATTTTTTGTTCTTGATTTTATACTTCTCTGTAAGGTCTTTGACAAGATTTGAAGTGAATTGTGCTCCTTGGTTTATGGAAATTTGTCTTGGTACTCCAAATCTACAAATATATCTTCAAAGGGAAAAGATATTGTTGCATTTTTTATTACCTTTGTCATTACTTTTTCCTCCCCCCTTTTGGTTACATAATCAGTACATACTAAGACTTAATTTTTCCCATTAAATGGTGGATTAATAGGACCCACAAAGTCAAGAGACCATTGTTCAAATGGATCTACATGTACTTGCGTATTTAAAGGAATTTCATCAGAATGTACAGGTATGCCTAATCAGGAGATCAAGTCATATGCTCAAAAATGAAAGTGCTTGAAACAGGTCCAAACCTAAGTGACTAGAAAGGTATCGTCATTGCGAATCCGACACCATGAATGGTTTTAAAAACTGATGTCATATGAGGAAGATATCGCATTCTGTTTGTTTTCTTAAACAACAAAATTTTGGTGACTAGATACCCAGTCATCTTGCACGTACAGTCAGCAGAATATTATGGGAATATTCCATTTTCTTCTGAACCAATGTGGTGGCATCGTGTGGCACTTTATAGGTTGTTGTGTGTTTAGGGTACGAAAGTTGATCTTGGCCGTTGGATGTGTTTATAGATGGGCGAATGATTGAGTGACATGTGGCAAGCCCACAGACCGCCATGTGTCCTCACAACAATGGTGTAAAATTATATGGAGTCCGAGGGAGTTTACCACCCGACCTTCTACCCACCAAGCCTCCGTGCTACCAATCCACCTTCACAATGATACTTAACATATATCAGTTGTCGCTTGGTTTTATGGAGTTAAAGTTTTTGTGTTAAGGGCTTGGCGAGGCCAGCCCCCCCCCCCCTCTTACGTGACCGAGCGCTACAACCGTGGCTCTTTGTTAAACTACAGCATCAAAGCTAAACCATCGATGGGTGGTCAAACCTATTCACATGCGGAGGTAAGTTAAATGTGACGGTTTTAAAAGTTTGGAACATCAGCACTCCAGGTTCCAATGGGTTGTCTAACTTCCGGTGTGAAGAACGATCACATGGTGGGGTAAACATTTAAGGTGATGATTTAATGTTATGTAACCATACTCTCGGTTCCATTGTATGCGGCGGGAATGTAAACCGTAAGCGGAAGTAACTGCGGGGGTGGCATGTGACCACCGCGCCATTCACCGTTAACGCCAGACTTAATCGCCCGACATTTTTGGATCGCACCCCCAAATTTGGGGTTAAATATTAAATTATCTACAGTTAATTTCTAGTCTCCACATTTAGTGGAGCTTTTCTAGTTGTCATTTGGAAAAATGCATTGGGAGTTCAATTTTCGACCAATTTTGGTGAAACAAAAGTCTACCTGGACTAATTTGAGCATTCTGGAGCTATTGGGGCATAGAAAATAGCCATTTGAGCCCTAAAAGCATATGTAATTTACAATTTTCAACATACTGGTGAAGAGGGACATGTCATTGGGAGCTGGACCAGCAGATGTAGTCCAAGAGGGGTGAACTACTTCATCATGCCTACTGTGTATAACTTATGTGTGAATTTTTTTCTCTGTTATGCACTATTTTTCAATGTTTCTAAGGCTTATTTACATGCTTAAATTTCACTAATTCATCTATGTTTCATGGATAAATCACTCATTCCTTAAGAAAACATATGAAGACAAATTGTACATGTTTTATCTCACTGATTGGACACTTAGCACAACAAAACTAATACACTCCTTTCAGATCAAGTTGGTATCAAAGCTAGAGTTTTATCTCTGGTGTTTTTATGTGCAAGGATTTGTTAACTATTTGGAAGGGTTTTCATGCTTACTAGGCTCAAGCTTAAGAGAGGAGAAGGCAAATTGGTGGAAGCAAGAGGTTCTCAAAGTGAGCCACAACAAAGGAGGGCAAGATTGCCACATTCTCCACCACCAAGCCCACCTCCAAAATAAGTAGAAGCAGCATCAATAATGCCTCCAAGAGAAGGATAAATCCATGAAGAGATGGATCCCAAAGAGGAAGAAAGAGTGTAAACAAAATCATTTCTTGACTTAACTGAAATGGTGAGATTCCTTTATCAAGAAAGGAATGATAAACTAAAAGAGGAAAGGTCCAAACTTTACAAGGAAGGACAAGGATCATCAGGAGGCCATAATGATGAAAACATATCAAAGAAGGGCAATGGAGGAAATGGAGACAGTGGAAAGTCGCCATCATCACCCTCATCTTCATCTTCATCATCCTCTACATCATCTTCAGTACATCAGCCATAAAAGTCAAAGAACATGGGTAAAATTCCTTTTCTAAAACTTTATGTTAAGTTTGAATTTCCAATGTTTGATGGTGAATTTAATGCAGAAAATCTAGATAATTGGATTAGGCAATTAGAGGTCTATTTGAGAATTCAAAATTTTCATGATGATGACACAAAAATTCAACTAGCTTCATTGAGAAATGAAGGTGCAGCGCTTGTTTGGTGGGAAGCCAAGAAAAAGGAGGAGATCAAGAAATATGGTAATATTATTTTATCATGGACTGATTTCATTTTTGCAATAAAACAACAGTTTTATCCATTATATCACATGCAAAAATCCATAATGGACTGGAAAAATTTTAAACAATTGAAAATACAAAATGTACAAGTGTATACTCAAGAATTTAGAAGAAGAACTCTTTTAGTAGGAGTGGATTTGCATAGCCAAGACACTTTTCTCAAGTATATAGGAGGCTTACATACCTACCTAAGACATACAATCCTCATGTTTAACCCTATAAGCCTAGATGATGTTTGTGTTCAAACCACACATTTAGAGGCAAGGGGAAAACAAAACTTAAATGGGAATGAGGAAAATGAGTTTAAAGGAAAATGGAAGAAAAAGATAAATGAAAATAATAGAAAAGGGAAGGGAAAATTATTTTTCAAACATTGTTCTAAAACTAGCCATGATGAGGACCATTGTTGGAAACTTCATCCAGAGTTGAAACCAGAAAGTTTAAAGGCCAAAGAGAAAGCCAAGGAGAAAGGAAAAATTGTTGCAATAGCTAAACAAGACCTAGGGTCAGATTCAGGAGATGAAACAAAAATCATAGCTATGGGAATAAATAACATAAAGGGGAAAGATATGTAAATAAACCTAGTTCTAGTATTTCTAACTGTCACATAGAAGCTCCAAGTGAAGAAAAGAGAATTGAACTGTTTCATGTGAGGGTCATTTCCAAACATACCAAGGTTGACACATTGTTTGAAAGTGGGTCACAAGAAAATTTACTCTCTGAAGACTTGGTCAAGAAACTTATTCTTGAGACCATTCCACATCCAAAACCATATCCACTTGGTTAGATTTGTAAGGATGCAAATTTACAGGTTTCAAATAAGTGCATGTTGTGCTTTTCAATAACTGCAAATTTCATTGACACAGTTGAATTAGATGTTGTTCCACTTGATATAATAGGTATGGTGCTGGGCAGTCCTTACTTGTATGACAGGAAAGAAATCTTTCATCGCCATGAGAACAAATACCATTTATTCAAAAATGGAAAGGAGTACATTGTGAGAACTCATCGCATAAAAACTAGACACTTATTTAGTTAATGCAAGGCAGATGAAGAGGCTCGTCAATGCAAGTCAAAACTTGACATTGATGATGATTAAACAAAGATAAGTTTTACATAATCCTTTTCATGCAAATACTGATGTATATAATGAGTTTTTTCAGTTTGAAAGTAGGTTGTCTTTGAAATAAGATGACAAACAATTGCAGCAGTCGACATTAGTGTCGAACGGTGCTGAAAACAAAGAGTTGGTGCAAGAAATTGCAAAGGTCCAAGAGAGGGTAAAGAAACTTGACAAATAAGGCACAAGATTTAGAAATGATCATTGTTGGTTTCAGAAAGGCATGGTACAATGGCAAAGAAACTTGGTTAGGAATCGACACAAGTTCAAGGCTAATTCAGCAAAAAATTTCCGTAAGGACAGGATGCAAGGTGAGAGTAATTTTAAATTTCATTTGATTATAGACCAATGTAGAAACAGGATGTTTACTACAAATTAAAGTTGTTTTTCAACAAGTTCAGTAAATGTGCAGCATGAAAATGTCAAAAACATGAATGGTTGGTCAATGGAATTAAGGAAAAAATTATCGTTTCATGAAAAGCTCCAATTAATGAAATTAGGAAATTTCAGCGGATTAAGATTGGAAGAGTGGGGACACAGTCCCCTCATATTCATGTTCAGTAGTCCAGAGAAATTTTGGGGTCCAAAAGCTTCCCAGTGGGGAGGTGTGATCAGGAGATCAAGTCATATGCTCAAAATGAAATTGCTCGAAACAGGTCCGAACCTAAGCGACTAGAAAGGTCTCGTCGTTATGATTCTGGCGCCGTGAATGGTTCGAAAAACCGATGTCATATGAGGAAGATATCACGTTATGTTGGTTTTCCCAAACATAAAAATTTTGGTGATTGGATGCCCAGTCAGCTTGTAGGTATAATCAGTGGAATATTTTTGGAATATTCCATTTTATTTTGAGCCAATGTGGTGGCACCACATGGCACTTTGTGGGCCATTAGATGTTGAGGGTATAGAATTTGATCTTGGTCGTTGGATGTGTTTATAGATGGGCGAATGATTGAGTGACAAGTGGCAAGCCTGCAGGCCACCACATGTCCTCACAACGGTGGTGTAAAATTATATGGAGTCTGGGGGAGTCAACCACCCAACCTTCCACCTGCCAAGCTCGCGTGCTACCAATCCACCTACGCAATGATACTTAACATATATCGATTGTCGCTTGGTTTTATGGAGTTAAACTTTTTGCATTGAGGGCTTGGGGAAGCCATCCCCCCTCTTACATGACCGAGCGCCAAAATCGTGGCTCTTTGTTAAACCATAGCATCAAATCTAAACCATCGGTGAGTGGTCAAACCTGTACACATGCGGAGGTAAGTCAAATGCAACGGTTTTAAAAGTTTGGAACATCGCCACTTTAGGTTCCAACAGGTTGTCTAACTTCTGGTGTGAAGAACGATCACATGGCGGGGTAAAAATTCAAGGTGATGGTTTAAAGTTATGGAACCATACTCTCGGTTCCAACATATGTGACGAGAATGTAAACCGTAAGCAGAAGTTATGGCAGGGGTAGCATGTGACCACCTCGCCATTCACCGTTAATGCCAGACTTAACCGCCCGACAGTTTTGGAGCGCACCCCCAAATTTAGGGTTAACTATTAAATTATCTGTATTTTACTACCAGTCTCCACATTTAGTGGAGTTGTTCTAGCTGTGATTAGGAAAAATGCATTGGGAGGTCAATTTTTGACCAATTTTGGTGAAACAAGAGTCTACCTAGACTAATTTGAGCATTCCGGAGCCATTAGTGCATATAAAATAGCCATTAGAGGTCTTAAAACATATGTAATTTACAATTTTAAGCATAATTACAAAAAGGGACATGCCATTGGGAGCTAGACCAGCAGATGTAGCCCAGGAGGGGTGAACTGCTTCATCATGCCTACTGTGTAAAACTTATGTGTGAATTTTTTTCTCTATTATGCACTATTGTTTAGTGTTTTTAAGGCGTATTTAAATGCTTAAGGTTCACTAATTCATATATGTTTCATGGATAAGTCACTCATTCCTTAAGCAAACATATGAAGACAAATTATACATGTTTTATCTTACTGATTGGACACTTAGCACAACAAAATAATACACTCCCTTCAGATCAATGCCTATCCTTGGAATCTATCATATTTCTTGACATAAGTCTTTGAATATTTGAATATGTATGGTCAATAATACCCTCAATTAGATACTTTGTATCATGTCCTTTTGTCTGCAAAATGACCACCACACGGTTCATCATGACATGCCTTTAAATATCTAAAATTTCATCTTCTCTTACACATTTTCTAATTAACAGATCAGGCCCACTAAATAAAAGGTCACCTTTAACCCAAATATATCTAGCACTATATTTTATTATTTTATTTTTTTGTTTATTTGTGAAATGAGAAGGAAGTTTTTCAGATGATAAATAATTAGCTATGCCAACAAACCTTGGATTTTTTACTGCTATAGAAAATAAGTGTTCATTTGTAAATTTATCAGAAACTGAAACAATCTCACCAGGAGGATGACATCTTATAAGGAATTTTTCCACTCAATTCTCTTTTCATGGTCGATCCAATACAATAATGTTAAATTCCTACATTAATAAAAACCATCTAGTAATCATGTCATTAGTAATTGGTTTATTCATTAGATACTTAATGGTTGAATGATCAGTATGAATGACCACTTCATATCCTGTTATGTAATGTTGGAATTTATTTACTGCATGTACTACAACTATCATCTCTTTTTCAGTAACTATGTAATTTAACTCAAATGGAGTTTATTTTTTGCTAATGAAATAGATAGCATAGTTCAATTTATTATCTTTTTAGCCTAAAGATGCCCCTACTATTGTATCTGATGCATATATAGATATGTGAAATGGTAATAACCAATTTGGTCCTCTAAGAATTGGTGTTATGGATAATACTTGTTTGAGTTTTTCAAATGCATATTCACAATCAGTAGTCCATTGAAACTTTATGTCCTTTCTAAGTAGTATAAATAAGGGCAAGACCATTTTACTAAAATTTTCAATAAATCTTCGATAATAGCCTGCATATCCTAGAAAATTTCTTACCTCTTTTTGATTTGTTGGTGGTAACAAATTTAAAATGATTTGAATTTTTGTTGGATCTAAATTTATTCCTGAAGAATAAATATGATGTACCAACCTTATCCTTTCAGTTAGCATCATAAAACACTTTTCATTACTGAGATATAATTTTTTTTCAATGCATATTTGTAGAACATTTTCCAAGTTTTTCAAACAATCATCAAAATTATTTCCATACATAGTGAAATCATCCATATAAACTCCTACACATTCATGTATTAAATTATCAAAGATGGCCAAAACTGCGCTTTGAAAATTAGATGGTGCATTGCATATTCCAAATGTGACACATTGTAAGTATATGTACCCCAAGGACATGTAAAAGTATTCTTTTCTTGATCTTCTAATTCTATTTTGATTTGATTATAGCCACTAAATCCATCTAAAAAGGAGAAAAACTTTTTCCTAGCTAGTGAATCTAGGACTTGATCAATGAATGGTAAGGAAAAATGATCTTTAATTTTTTCTTTGTTTAATTCCATATAATATACACAGACTCTCCACTTCCCATTTTTCTTTGGAACCACTACTAAAGGAGAAACCCATTGGCTATCTGAGATAGGGTAGATAAATCCTACATGTAATAATTTCTGCAATTCTTCCTCGACTATCTCTTTTATCATTGGGTTCGTTCTTAGTTATGGTTGCCTTATCATTTTAAGGATGGATTTTATGTAAATATGATGGATACATGTTTCACGATGATTTCCCTGCATATCATTGTAATTCCAAGCAAATTATTTTGAATATTTCCTTGATAATTCAACTAGTTTCTTTTCTTTTGTTGCTTGCAAATTGTTTCCAATGTTAAGATATTTTTCTGACTAAGTTCAATTGTTTTGCTTTGTGAATGTGTAATTGAATTAACAGGAAAAATAACATCAAATGATGTTTGCAAAGAATTTATTTGGAAATTTTCTTGAAAATTTTGTTCTATAATTTGACTTGCAGCATGGTATTACATAGTTATTAATTTCTCTAAAATATCTAGTTCTGAAATGAAGAAATAATTAAATCCTCGTTATCTTCTTCTTTGAAATCAAAAGATTGATCAATGCTAAGAATATATTGAATTTATTCTTTTTCTTGTTCTATTTCACTAGGCCATGATACTAAAGAAGGAGATTGAGCAGGTACATAAAGTGTTATGTGCTTTCTTTCATTCTCATGTGAGATAATCATACTTCCTGATCTATAACCAATGAAGGCATCAGTTGTGGCTAACCAAGGTCTACAAAGAATTAATGGTTGCCCTCCTAGATTTTTCTTTGGTTGTAGAACTAAAAAGTCTATTGGATATTCCCAAGAGTCTAAATAAACTATGATATCTTCAAGTACACCTTCTGACACTACTTTAGATCTATCAGCTAGTTCTAAAATTTTAGTGGTTGGTCAAATGTTTGGAAAATTGAGATATTTCATCATTTTTGTCGTCATCACATTAATAGCAGCCCCCAAGTCAATTAAAGTTTTAGAAACTGAAAAAATCTTAATGTAAATTGTCACCATTGGAATTCCAGGATCAACATATTTTTCAATGGTACTACTTATTGACATGAGGCTAGCTAGCTTCCAAATCACATGGATTGTTGGCAGATCTTTTTTCTTTTTGTTGTTTTATTTATGCATAATTCCTTAATTTCCTTTGTATAGATTGGTATATATTTTATTTCTTGCAATAAAGGAATTTTTACATAAGCATTATTTAAATCATCTAAGATACCAAATTCAGGACGAGAAATAAAAGGTTTTTTCTCAACAAATATTTCAAAAAAAGGAGGTGTTTGAGTCATTATTTCTTTACCATTTTTAGTTTGATTCTCTTTTATTATATGCTCATTTTTTGTTTTTTTAGGACTCCCTTTTTCTTCTATTTATTCTTCTATAATGATGGGGGAGTCTTTTTGTAGAATTTTTCCAGACCTTAAATGAAAATTTTGAACAGAAAGGATTGAATATGTAGGAAATGAAGTTCCTTCCTTTGAATTATATATTGATTTATTACTCATATTTTCCACTAGCTAGGCTAGTAATTGATTTGGTATGGGTGGTGGTTGGTTAGATGGCAGCTGAAGCTGTTGAGGTTGGGTTAATCGTGATGCAAGTAAAGATGGGTTTGATTGTTGAGGTTGTTCAAATTGTTGGTATGGAAAATATTGTTGAGAAAATGACTAATATGGTTGTTGAGGATAGGACTGATATGGTTGAGGATAATATTGTTGAGGAGGTTGGGCTCCATAAGCATACCCTCTCAAACCTTGAGAAGGTTTATTTTAAGTTTTCTGAGGAGGCCAAGCCTTCCAAGGTATAGGAGCATTCCATATATTTTGAACAGGATATTGATAGTTTTGAGGAAATTGTTGAGTAAATTGTTGAGGAGGATTTTCAGACATACCTGGAAATCGAGGTTGCCAAGGTCTTATTGGTGCTAAATAATAAAGAGATTACATCCCTTAACTTTCCTCTATTTTGTTTTCCTGCAATTCCTTTAACCTTGTACAATTATCAGTTGCATGATTTTCGATGCAAAGTCCACAAACATGAATATTGTCTAAAGAACATTCTCTCAACGGATGCTTCTTTCTACATTTAGGACAGAAAATTGATAAAACTTGATATTGTTTCTCTTGTTTCTTTCTTGTTTTAAGCACATCAACTTATGTCCCTAATGTGTTTAATATATCAGTTTTGAAGTCTTCAAACAAGTTTCCTAATTTAGTTGTTGTTATACTTCTTGTTGTTGATTTAGTAGCTTTAGAATTTTCATCTCTCTTCCCGGTTTTAGCTCTTCCTCTTGAGTATTTTTGACATAACTCAACAATTTCATCAAATGGTAAATATGAAATATCTCCTTTACCCATCACATTAAGGATATCAATATACTCATTATGTATGCCTTCTAAAAATATTGTTCGAATAATATCAACATTTAAAGAATGATGTTTAGATTTTTGTAAGTTATAGAGAAATATTTCCAAGTATTCCTCTAAGATTTCATCTTCTTGTTGAGTCATTCTAAAAATGTCATCTTTTGAACCTCTAGGCCTACAATATGCTTGATATTTCTTAAGAAAAATCTTCCTCATGTATTCCCAACTGGTAATAGTATGTTCACCTAATCACATAAACCACTTTAATGCAGATGCTTTAGGAGTAGCAAGGAAAAGATGAAGCTTATGTCTATCATCAGTATAACCATAAGTATGACATAGAATATCAAATTTGAATAAGAATGAGTCAGGATCTTCAGAAGACATACCATAAAAATTTGGTAAAATGGAAGGTGGAATATTTTTCATTTTTACCTCTTCCCCCAAGATTTATCTAGTATCTAATATTGGAAATCCAAAAGTATTTTCTTGGTCATTGTCTCCTCCTTCATCTTACCTTCTCTTATTTTCATTTTCCCTTCTGGTAGCTTCGTCTCTTTTCCTATCTTCTTCTCTATTCCTCTCCCATTCTTTTCATTGTCTTTCATATTATATCCTTTGTTCTAGAGTTACTCCTATAATATTGGATCCTTTCCCTTGTTTCATCATCTCTTTCTCAGTTGTTTCAAATGTTTTAGTTAAAATTTGAGATTTTATATCCTCCACTTTTTCAAGTTGTTCAAGAATAGGTTGATCAACTAGTTTTCTTGTTTGTTTGCCTATATAAGGTGTTTCTTCTTGTGTTTGTTTTCTCCTTACTTCATAAGCCAATAAATTTTTTCTTTCAACAAAATTTAACATTTGTCCTGAAAGTTTTTTTTCCTCTAGATCTTCCAAAGTTTATTTTCTAGAAATTGGTGTTAGTTTGAATGTGGATGGTGCTACTCCCACTAATGGTTTAGTGGTTTGGTGGTTTTGTTTTGTATATCTACCCTTATCGTCTCGTTGTCTAGGCATAAATAACCATAATGGAAATACTAAAATATTTTTGTTTTTTTATATACATTCTTGATGTTTTTGTGTGTTTTTTATGTTTTCTAAACAAGGTTCCTAATTAGCAATATCTAAGCATGCTTCCCTGGAAACAACGCCAAAAATGTCAGTATAATTTATGGAGGTGAATTAGAGCATCTTTTTTAATATCAATTTGGGTTGGTAAACTTAGAAGCATGGCCAAAGTGTATGGATATTAGATTTAACTTAGTGGAGGAATTAGTAGTTTAGATAAAAATAATGTAAATGTATATTACAAATATAAACTACTAATTGTAAAGAAAGCATATAAATTTTGATCTATAAACATGAACAAGTGAATAGTGATTTTATTTGAATAATAGTCAACAAGGAAGAGGCTCTTGTCTTAGAGATCCCAGTTGTCCTTCCTTATGGTTTCTATTTTAACAAAACCAATTTCACCATAAATCATAACACACCTGATTTAAGAGAGCAAGAAAGGATGAATGCATAAATCTAAATTCCATTCTAATTCTTATTTCACAAGGAAGAGGCTTCAACTTGGAGACTCGGGTTGTCCTTCCTTATTCAAACTAGTCACTGAAAGGAGACCAATTCCAAAATCTAAAAGGTCATGACATACTAACAAGTCTATACAAAAACCATTCACAATATATTATGATAGAAATATACAGAAAACTAAAATGCTAGCATATTCACAATTATGCACATCAATTAACAATATAATGTACTTAGCTTAGAATGGGGGGCATCCACCTTTGCTTGGTAAACCTTAAGAAAATCAGCTACAAAAAATCACCATTCACATCCCACAGCTATAATGCATAAGAAATATAAGGCAAGTCTTCAAGTATATTCATAAAAAGAGTAATCACAATGATAATAACATGTCCATATTTGCTTAGTAGTTGTGCTTAAATAGGCTAATAATGTAAAAAAATCAGTTGTAATGGTTGTAAAAACTAAAAATATTCCTATGCCACCTCATAGGGTCAAACTCATCCCCTTGTTACACAAAATATGGAAATATTCCACAAAATTGCCTCTAAATCAGGGGATTTCCTGAGTGATTGGTCAAGTTTGACCTGCTTTGACCGGACATGTTCTGACTCATCTGGAGCAAGAAAATTAGAGTCTATCCATCCTTGGTTCCTTTACTTTTCAAATATACCTTCAGTTTGTGCCCAGGTGTCCTGCACATACGACTTCAATGGAGCCATTACGGGAAATTCTGTTTCTACCAAAAATAAATTTTAATGCTCATTTTTTACTAAAAATTATAAAATTAAAAATACATAATTAATTTACCTTAATGTGAAAAAGGAGGAAAAAATATGACAAATATGATCAGGATATAGTGGTAAGGGATGGTAAAAATGTGGAATATGTATGGTCAAAAAGGGTCAAAACTAAGGGCTAATAGTCATATGATGGCATTGGTTTGGTTAATGATGTTGCTACATATGGATGATGCAGATCTACATGTGATGGTGATGGTTGATGGCACACTAATTGAGTTTTCAACTAGGTATTCATGTCTATGCTTATGAGGATGACTTGTTGTAGTGATGTGATGGCTTGATGATGGGGTTATAGACCTGGCAAGTTTGTCATAGGTGATGCAGCTTGTGGAGATGATTGTTGGATATTGGAGGACTTGTTGACACTCTTGCCAACCTTTTTTGTTGGCCCTTTTAGTTCAACTTGACAGTGAAACTTGCAAGATATGTTTTATATACTTGTATATGTGTCATAGGTTTGGAGGCTAGTACAGATGCTGGAGAAGATGATCTAACTAGTGGCAAAGGTTCTGAGTTGAAGGACTAATGTTTTTCCTCATCCTTAGCCACATTCAAATGGATCCAAGCCTATGGGAGTGACCAAAAGGATCAAAATGCTCAAATTAAATCCTATGGGAGCCACTAAAGCTCTGAGACGTATGGAGGCAGTGTCATGCATGCGAGTGGGGGATTTCACAGGATTTTCTCTGCATTCCTTGCATTGTTTGGAAGAAAATTATCAAGGAAAATTCTAGAGGCTTCCATAAAAAACTTTAAAAAGGTCATAAAATGTTTGAAAATTTCCTCCAATGATGTGAATGCATTTAGTGCACAAGTAGTGGTATTAGTTGATTGATTTGGTCCAATTTTTTCACCTTTAATCCTAGCCCCAAGCACAATTTCGCCCTACATGTTGTATGTACTTGACCTTGGAGTTGAGCATTGATTGATGATGTTAGTAAGTGAGTGAGAATGCTAAAAAGTAGTAGTGTATGCTTCAGACCTATTTAAGATTGTATATTCTTCAATCTATGAGTGTTGTTGCATAATGAGTGGATCTGAAGCATGATTCAGAATAGTTGATATTTGAAGTTGCTAGAGTAGAGATTTCTTGGATATTTGTGTATGTTGTTGGAGAATATTTTATTTATCCTCACATTTGTTTTGTAGGAGTTTTTTATGCATTTGGAATATAATCATAATGTCTCATCATGTTATTTATATTATGCAACATTTTATTGTTATGAGGGTATGATCATATTCAGATTTGATGTGGCCACCATTTTTCTATTTTGGAGAGCATATGTTTATGGAGTTTATTTTTGATTTGATGATGATAGCTTGTTGTTGAGAGAATATTTCCATATTTGGATTCTTGTTGAGTGGAGTTCTTGGATCCAGTTTGAAAATTAATGAAAGAAGATACACATAGTGTAGAGGAGCAATGACTTCATGAGAGAGTAGTGATATCAAAGCTTCAGTGAAAGGAATAGTTTCTCAATCCAATAGTTTTTGGATAGTCCAATAAGATTTTTGAGAGGAGCGATTGATCATGTGGCTTTCAACATATGGTAGTCCGTAGATCCATGTGATAACAGAGTCTTCTGATTTGATTAGTAGAATCGAGTCTCCTAGTCGATCGGTGTTGGAATATTGTATATGAGGTCAAGTCTCCATGCTTATTCAACTCGGATAGCTATGTAAAATAAAATTTCTTGACATAATAGAAATTCAGAGCAAAACAGCAAGAGAAGGGTGGTTTTTTTTCCCGGTGAAAGGATTTCCACCAGATACCTTGTGTCTCTTGTGTGATGGTTTTCATGGTTTTTTTATGGTTTTATTGTTCTGATGGTTGTTTGATTTAGTTGATTACATTATTGTATTCATGTGATGATATAATATGTTTTTGGCTATATGGATGATTTAGTAAGTGAAGTATAAATTGGTAAAAATTGTTAATTAGATCACACTACTAATTCACCCCCCCCCCAGTAGTGCTCAAAGGTTTAGAACATTATCATGACTTAAGTCAATTCATGCATGCAGTTTATTATTTTTTATTATAGGTATTTTTGTAGCATAATTTGACTTAGCTAAAAAGTCAAGAGAGGTTCTAAGCAATTCAAGTTTGTTGAGGAACAGTTATTAAAATTTCAAGAAGACCTGTAATATGATAAAATGGATAACCACAAGATCAACAAGGATTCATCATCACATGTGCACTGGAACCAAAATCAAGGAAGTAGCAGCATTGGAGGTGTAATATAAGCCAGAGGAGAAACAAAGAATAAAATCATGCAGTAAGGGTCAAGTCGGGCTTATTCACGTGAAGAAAAGTTCAAGGGTTGGGTCGATTGATGCATTCAGAACATTGCACTCAGATCGGGGTCGAGTCATGCAAATATACATACAGAACCAGTGTTTGGAGGCTTAATCGCAATCGCATGTGGAGGGCCTTATCACAGATTTCAAATCGCAATTGCAAAGCTCAGGAGGAATAGAACAAGTTTGAATCACCGAAATGCGAAATTTGATACGAGGACCAGATGTGATATAGTTTGAAGCTCGAATCTAAAGTATTTAAAGTCTGATAATGGGGCCCTCTCACATAATGCACATCGCAAGCTCAGAAGGATAGCGATCATAAGATAACAGGATCCGTTGAAGTGCAAAGTGCGATAACGAAGCGGACGCAATGGAAGTTATCGCTAAAGTCTAAAGGTTTTTTTAAGTCTGGGTACATGGGTTTTTCCTTTGTAAACATCACATCAGAGGGAAAAAGTGGATTATAACGTAGAACGTTGGAATGCTGAAATGCGAAGTGCGACAAGGGTCAGACATGATGCAGCTTAGAACTATGATTTAATATATTCCAATCGCAAATCTCACATCCCAAGCTCAGGAGGAATGGCACTCATGAATATGTTATGAATGTCGAAATGTGAAATGTGACAAGTTTTTATATCTTCGATTTCGATTTGCGATCGGCCCCACCTCCACTTTCCATGTCATCCCTACCTTTATCGCATATCGCACATTACAAGCTCAGGAGGAATGGCACTCAAGAATATGTTATGAGTGTTTAAATGTGAAATGCAATAAAGGGATGGTTGCGATAGTTTTCAAAGGAAAATTTGAATTTATTTAAAGTCCATGATTATGTGCAGTTGTGTTGCTTTATGAAGAAACATGAATGCGTGCAATGGAGTGGCATAACACGGAGAAAAGGAGAAGATAAGATGAAACGTTGCAGGCACAAGTAGAAGAGGTAGAGTCAGGCAGAAGGGGACATGATAACATTGTTTGAAATGTAGAGGCATAGGCAGAGTCGAGCAAAAGGAGAATATGGTGGCACTATTGGAAACGCAACAGCTGTTTCAAGTCAAGAAAAGATGCGTTATTTCAAAATTGTTCGAATACCACATCAGAAATAGAAAAGACATGAAAACAAGTAGAAAAGAAAAATACTGAACTCTGGAAGAAATGCAGGGCAAGGATGTTTGATCTGTTAGGGAAACACATCAGCACTTCAGGGAGACACATCAACACTTCAGGGAGATGCATTAGCAACAAATCAGATTCAGCAAAAAGAATAATATTTCAATTTTTAATTTTTTTTCTTTGTTTGTTAAGATCGAAGATATAATGATGTCCTCAATTGCATGTAATAAGTAGTTTTAACAGTTTAGGTAGACGAAGCAGTTTCAAGAATTTCTAGCAGTTATGAACTGTTTTTTATGTATTTAAGGAAGAAGAAGGATTCTACGTTCTTGACCTCTTTGAGACTACATTTTGTACTTTTTTTTTATGGGTGAATGAAAGAAGAAGCAAGTTTCCTGCAATTGTTGATGGTGATTCATGTTTCTTGTGCCATTTTATGTTGTTTCTTCCTTGAATGAAGCGAAGTAAAGAAGCAGTTGGTCTCTGATTTATGTTTGTAATAGTTAAATAGCCTTAATAAGCAGTCCTTCACTCCAACTCCTCTGACGCAACCTTAGTTGTGTTTACCCAAAAATAAACATTAATTCCATATTCCAAGTTTCTAATACACTTTACCATGGTGAAAATCCCTCTTAAACTTAGAACATTTTATCTTTCTATATTTAAGCGAAATTCATTAATTATTAATACAACTATGGTTAACCACCATAATAAGACACCCACTCTATAAATTTTGAATCTATGAATTCAACTTTAATAAGAAAAACAGAATTTCCAACATATATATGTTGGGACCCATAACTGTTGTCCATGCATCTTTTCCAGTGACCTATCCACTTCACATTCATCCAATGGTTTTCGCACTTCAACAAGCACGATGTTTAAGATTTCCTTTACATGCGAAATAGGAAGTTTTCAAATGTGAGGTGTCAACACTTAAGCACTATCGCACGTCTTTAAATTTTACCACTTACCATTTTCAATCTTGTGTGAAAAACCACCTGTTGTTTTCCTAAACAATACCATTATTCCTCTACATTTTTGGCTCACGGTTTCTCATACAGTCAACTCCTGATACCAGGCATCTAAATCTTACTTCTGTGGTGTCTTCTATTATGGTTCCATTACCACAATACGATATTCTAAGGCAACACACCATTGAAATCCTAAGAATAAAGGTTCCTCCACAGCTACTCTCCATCATTAACTAATGTAATAAAACCTGAAAATGGGTACCCGCAAAACACCGGATACATCAAGCCCAAATGTTATATCAACCTGTGGATCTCACTGGTTTATACACAACATTCTTCATCAATATTTCACTTCACTATTTTAGAAATGCCACAAGATTTATGAATCCAACCTTTATGTAGGGTTCCATAAACGCATAGTTCCAGAATTCAGGAAATTCCTCCAGCTACGAAGGTGTCCAAATATATTTCCAATTTTCATAGCATGCAATAATTACTTACTAGTTTTCAAAACAATGATTTCATTCCGGAAAATATTCTTTCAATATTTGATTTGGTTGGTAATGACTCTCATTCCTCAACAAAATGAGCCTTTTTAGAAACAAATCATGAGGGAAAGCTAAACCTAATGCTTCAATGTTTCTACTAAATTGAATCTCCCTCAAAGAAATTTTAGAGATGTCCTTACTCCCAAACTTCTCTATACACAATATAACTCAATAATGAAGCATGAACTCATAAGTTGAGTTCTTCATATTGATATTCAATATTTACATAGCAATTTTTCCTCTGGCCTGTTCTTCTGTATCAATGGCCTTTTCTCTAAATTTCCCATAGGCTCACAAAACAACTCCTATATTTCTGTCCTGGATCTCTCTGTCTAATGCCTTGAGTCTTACAATTTATACAACTGGATTCTAAAACCAATTTTGGTTTAGATCGACTATATCCTCAACCAAATCCTGAATATCCTCTATATCCTAAAATCTCTCTTTTATCCCTAAGGATTCTCATAAATCCCTAGATTCATGAAACCAATTCTAATTTAGGATTTACAATTAATTTTCAAACCTCTCATATTCTCTTTTGAGAATATTTACAAAAATCCTCTCAATATGTAATCAATCCTATTTTAAAATCACTCAACTTCAAACAAATCCTTCCATTTTATAAAAATACAAGACCCCCTATATCTATTACATTAAAATGAAATTGTTGAGCTGGATGCTCCTACATCAGACTCCCAAATCATAAATTAATCATGATCTCCTAATCATGTGTTTCCAACTTTTAGCCTCCTGGATCACATACTTTGTTATGTTTTTGTCCATAAGTTGCATCATTCTTCAGTTGCACTATTCCAGGCTTCCATACTTTCTTCTACATCTTCCCACTAGCTATGCTTTCACAGTCTATTCTTGTCTTTTTATTGCTATTTTTTCTTTGCTTTCTTGTTGCTGTCTTTTTCTGAGACACCTTCATCATCAACCTTCTTATGCTTTCAATCTCTATGTCCAGGTTATCTTCTGACTAGTAACCACTCTTCTAATTTGTTGCTGCTAAACACTCTGGACATTATAGCTCCAAATATTGTTGCTTTGAACATTGTTGTAGATGTTGCTGCCTCCCAGACTTCCTGAATATCTCTTAAGATATATCCCTCTGCAACATCCTTCTTCTGCTCACTACCTGCAAATTTATTTAAAAAAAAATAAATTATCTTCAGATTCTTTGGCTGTAGAAATATACTCATTTATTCTTATTTGTATACTAGGAAGCATAATCAGGTTTGGAAAACTAGTATCTGCTCCTGCCTCTTCCACAACTTCAAGCATTTTCACTTCAGTGTCTGCAATTCCTTTCTTTGGCACAATTGTTTCCAGCAAGCATTTCAGCCATTCTCTTTGTACTTGTTTTATCTCAAACACATCATCAATATGCTGCAATTTAGTTTCAGCGTATCCTTCTTCTTCTTCCTTGACAACCTTCAGTGATTGTCCTTCATCTCCTTGATTAATTCTAACAATCAATTCAACTTCTTCAAACTTTGTATCTTCATGCTTTATCAAAATATAATTTTGATTTTTAATTACTGTGGCAGTTCTAAGGGTCTATCCTACATTCTTCTCTTGGCCAATCGGATAAGCCAACTCCTCCTTGTCATTAACAATAACAAGTTCCTTCATATGAGACGTGACTGTCTCACCTTCCTTGGAATCTATGAGTTCCTTCTGATGATGCAACAATTTATCTTCATTCAAGACAACTCCAAGAGATGGATAGCCTTTTGCAACACCTCTAAACACAGTCAAAATTTCAAATTCAAAATCACAATATCCAATCGTCTCGTTTCATGATCCAGTCACCAAATCTTCTTCTTACAGTTCTAAGTCTCTTTCAGGACTCAGAAAATATTTACTATCTTTATTTCTAGCTTCCAAGGTTATTTCCATTGTGCCAATCACCATGATAGAATGATTATTCTTCATTATGTTTTTAGCTAACATAGTTTCCTTTTCATTAAATTCTCTGACATTTTCCATTTTTTGTCCTTATTTTCCTACATAATTAACACATGAATTATCAGTATTAAAAATACAAGGTTTCAATGCCTCTTCCTCCTCTAGAAACATCTCAGTATGTTGATTTTATTTTTCATTTAACTCCCTCGTCAGCACATCAGTATACTGATTTAAATTCTCCATAAGACTGTCAACTAGTCTCTCCTCCATATCATTTGTTTCAAGAATGTCTCTCTGCTCTCGTTCACAATAATGAACTTCTTTGATTTTCTGAATAATTATTACATCCTTATCCTCTATTTCTTGACTTTCATTCATGAAAATTTATTTTTATTTCTCTTTCAACAATTTATCCTAAGTATAGATCCTCTGTTTTTCCAACTCTATTCTTTGAAAATCTAACTTTCTATATAACTCAACAATTTCATTTGGGTAGAATTTGGAAACTTCACATGACTTTCCATACCTTCACTTGTTGTTGACCAAACATCAGATGGTCCTTCTTCCTCTACTTCAATATTTTTTTTCATATTTCCATAAGACCTTTATATCTTATTTTATTTCTAAGATCTTGATATCTCAACATTAATCTGAATAGATTTCAAATTCAGCTCCTTCTCCTTAACAAAATCTAAGGCTTGTTCATCATCCTGTGATGTACCTGCAATTATAAGCAAATCGTTAGTTTTAAAAACACAATACCTTTCAGTCTAATTTGCTTCTTTAAGCACCCATCTTTCACAATGTACTTTCTGGTTTCTAGCAGATCCTATTTGTTGTGACTCAAATCCTTTGAGTCTTTTTTTTTCCAACAAAGAAATATGTTTCTGTTCAAGTTCTCTGAACTTGTTCATTAGCTTAGCCTTCCATTTATTTTGCAATAGGTTCCATCTAACCCATTTCTTCATTCTCCATCCATGTCTTTGGCATTCATTCCATGTCTCTTGTAGCCATCCATGTAGTACCTCCAGTTGTACTTTCATCACTGCAATATCTCTTTCTCGATCCTCATCACTTATCTTATCTCTGTGGCATTCTTTAGAACCTCTTCTCTGATCCTTCATGGCCATCTTCCTCATGAGCTCATCAATTCTCAATTGGTGATCTGCAACATAGCCTTCTCTTGTAGAAATCTCTTTTTACTACTGAATACCCTATCAAGCTTTCTTTCTGAGCTTGACCTCTTCCTAGTATACTTTTGGTTCACTCTTATGAACCTGTTGTTCCTTTAGATGTTGCACTCAGTCACCTTCATTCTTTCTTCCAATCTCTAATAGGATAGGTTCATCGCCATCATCATCAAAACCTTTGTCTTCATCTTGTCTGCAACAAAAATTCTGCAATCACAATCTTCAAATCAGATTAAAATTACCTTCAATATCTCTACAATACCTTGTTCTCCTCATTCACTTGTGCTCACTTATTTCAGAAAATGTCTATTTACCTCAACTCTGTATATCTGTTGATTATAATATTCAAAATATAAACTCATCATGCTCCATCCATCACACATGCATTTTGTATGCTTAAAAAAAAATACTTTAACCTTCAAAAGAGCTTTTCCAACTTTGATACCACTTGACGCAGCCTTAGCTATGTTTACACACAAATAAACATTAATTCCATATTCCAAGTTTCTAATAGACTTTACCATGGTGAAAATCCCATTTTCATTCTTAAACTCAGAACATTTTATCTTTCTGTCTTTAAGCGGAATTAATTATTTCTTAATACAACTATGGTTAACCACCATAATAAGACACCCACTTTATTAAGTTCGAATCGACGAATTCGACTTTAATAAAAAAAATCAAAATTTCCAACATATATATGTTGGCACCCACAACTGTTGTCCATGCATCCTTTCCAGTGACCTATCCACTTCACATTCATTCAACGGTTTTCGCACTTCAACAAGCACGATGTTTAAGATTTCCTTTACATGCGAAATAGGCAGTTTTCAAATGCGATGTGTCAACACTTAATCACTATCACACGTATTTAAATTTTACCACTTACCATTTTCAATCTCGTACGAAAAACCATTTTCTGTTTTCCTAAATCATACCATTGTTCCTCTGCGTTGTTGGCTTGTGGTTTCTCATACAGTCAACTCCTGGTATCGGGCATCTAAATCTTACTTCTGTCGTGTCTTCTATTATGGTTCCATTACCAGAATATGAGATTCTAAGGCAAAACACCATTGAAATCATGAAGAATAGAGATTCCTCCACAGCTACTCTCCATCATTAACTAATGTATTAAAACCCGAAAATGGGTAGCCACAAACACTGGATACATCAAGCCCAAATTTTATATCAACCTACGGATCTCACTGGTTTGTACATAGCATTCTTCATCAATATTTCACTTCATTGTTTTAGCGATGCCACACGATATATGAATCCAACCTTTATGCAGGGTTCTATAAATTCATAGTTCCAGAATTTAGGAAATTCCTCCAGCTACGAAGGTGTCCAAGTATATTTCCAATTTTCAAAGCATGCAATAATTACTTACCAATTTTCAAAACAATGATTTCATTCTGGAAAATATTCTTTCAATATTTGATTTGGTTGGTAATGACTCTTGTTCCTCAACAGAATGATCCTTTTTGGAAACACATCATGAGGGAAAACTAAATGTAATGCTTCAATGTTTCTACTAAATTGAATCTCCCTCAAAGAAATTTCAGAGATGTCCTTACTCCAAAACTTCCCAGCTTTCATGCTCCTACAACAAACAAATAAATACCACCACCTAATTATGGTCACATTCCATTGTTATTTCATAATAAAATGTATAAATAGAAAATGTTACCAATTTCCCGCACGGGCTTAGATCACTGGTATTTGTAGAGAGTTTGGACTTCGTTCCATCAATTTTATTTTGCATAGGGAGCCCACAATTTAATTTGATTAAATTCGACTCCTTAAGAACACACAGTCTCATAAATTCATAAATCCTATAGCTCAGATATATAATGACGGAATTTCCTTTTATTCCGCCAATTTCACATGTACACAATATAACTCAATAATGAAGCATGAACTCAGAATTTGAGTTCTTTATATTGATATTCAATATTTACATAGGAATTTTTCCTCTACCATGATCTTTTGTATCAGTGGCCTTTTCTCTAAATTGCTCGTAGGCTCACAAAACAACTCCTATCTATCTATCCTGAATCTCTCTGTCTAATGCCTTGAGGCTTATAATATATACAATTGGATTCTAAAACCAATTTTGGTTTAGATCCACTATATCCTCAATCAAATCCTGAATATCCTCTATATCCTAAAATCTCTCTTTTTTCCCTAAGGATTCTCATAAATCCCCAGATTCATGAAACCAATTCTAATTTAGGATTTACAATTAATTTTCAAACCTCTCATATTCTCTTTCGAGAATATTTACAAAAATCCTCTCTATATTTAATTAATCCTATTTTAAAATCACTCAACTCCAAACAAATCATTCCAATTCTATAAAAATACAAGACCCCCTATATCTATTAAGTTAAAATGAAATTGCTGAGCCGGATGCTCCTGCATCATCCTCTCCCTTCACAAATTCTCTCTAGAACTTAAAATTAATAGATTATGTGTTTATAGCATATTATTTTGAGTTTCCTCTCTCTCCATGAATTCTCTCTGAAACTAAAAAGTAAAAGATTCTGTGTTTACAGCTTATTATTTTGAGTTTCATCTCTCTCGATGAATTCTCTTTGAAACTTAAAAGTAATAGATTTTGTGTTTACAATATATTACTTTGAGTTTCCTCTACATTTATTCTTTTCCATTCAAATATCAACAGTCAATGGCATTGTGAAATATTTTATTATTCGAGATCATTAAGGGTTTTAGAAAACTAGTTTCCAAAGGGATAGAACATAGACATATTGATAAAACTATCTATGTGACACACTTTTAAAATGTCTTAAGCACTAATTCCTTTCACAACCGAGAGATTGTCTCTTAAGAACCAACATTTTCTGGTGTTGTTGACGGGGACGAAGGCACGAAGTTATTTTTCCCTGGGTATTGAGATATATTTCTTGATGGTGAACAAGATTTAGATTTAAAATTTGGTTGTTTATTATTCACCTGGCGACTCCATTGATGAAGATTTCATTAGATAAGGAATTCTGTTGGCAATAAAATGTGAAAGCATCGTGGAAAAAACGGGTATCAGATTTTGAATCTTTTAAAGGAAGTTGTATTTTTCACTACTAGTTTAGTGGTCTATTTTCCCATATATTTCAAGAAGATGGTTTCCTACTTTATATTCTCATAATAGTATAAGGCCCAAAAAGTACATTATTTATTACAGAAAGAATATTTTTCTTTTGCTTGTATTATTGATCTTTACACAAATCTATCTCCTAAATATGAGAGGAGAGATTATTATTGCATTACAATTCTTGAAGATAATTTGTCACATTCTAGGCATAAAGGTGAGGATTCATCATCTCTGGGTAATAGTATTCTACCTCATAAACAATATGCTTCTTTCTATCTTGGAACCAAGGTGATTTTCAAACCCTTGGTGCTGTCTACGGTTCTTCATCAATATCCTTTAAAAAGCTTTAAATTTATGCCAAGTTTTTCTGGAGAAAGTGATGAGATTGTAGTCGAACAACACCTCCTAACATTTGAATACTTTATAGAATATTTTTAAATTATCTATGAAGATATAGTTTTAAGGATATTTCATCATTCAGTAAAGCAGGGTGCTCGGGATTGGTTCCAGTGTTTGGAGGAAGGCTCAATTAGTTCATGGTAGAGTTTTCAAGACATCTTTCTTAAGATATTTGGGCAAGCAAAAGTCATATGAAAAGCACATTTTGGAGTTATATTTGATCCAGAGGCAGAGTAATGAATCAATCACTACGTTTAATAGGAGGTTTCAAAAAATCTATTTAAGCATGCCAAAATAAATTCGTCCTATTGAAGATGTAGCTATGATATACTATTTGAGGGCTCTTTCTAGTGCCTTGTATTTTTATCTCAAGGACTCTAAGCCTTTCACACTAGATCTGATGTTTCTCTATGCACAGGAAATCGAAGATAATTTGTGGGCTTGTAAAAAAATTTATTGTCATGTTGAAAGAATAATTTTTGTTGAAGACAAGAGGGCCTGTCAATAAAACATTGGAATTGCTTTACAAGAGAATGCAAATTCAGAGATGAACAAGGATTTTCAAAAGGTGTTAGAGGATTCCTATATTTCTGAAACACAATAATTTAAGCATTCTTAATATTCTGGTAAAAAAATAGTTGCAACAATTGAACTACACATTGAAAGCTTGAAGATCATTACAATTTTCATAATTTTAATGATTTTGTGAATAGAGGAGAAAATAGTGGATCTCCTTAGGTGTGTTTGCAGGAGGGGGAAGTTTTTTATCAAGAATTGGCATTATACAAAGAACATCAACATTATGAGAAACAAACCTTATATTTCTCTTTTCGACCTAAATGGTTGTTAGTAGAAAACAACAATCAATATTCTCACATACAGCCTCAAATTGAGGAGTCAAACAGTGAAGGAAGTTGACATGTTCAAAGAAGTCTACATCAGCAATATGTTCAATAAAAGGAGGCAGCAGAAAATTGGTCTCGTCAGTTCTGTGATCCAATAGCTGACTATATGAAAACTTTCTTTTGTCAGCAACAAGCATTTATGTAAAGGTATGTGCAAAGCTTTGTATCTGGAAAAATTTCATGGTACCTCCCTATTGTGATCTTCAAATTTCAACAGTATAGATACATTAGGCCTAACATGCAGATGTTGGATTGGTTCCATTGGAAGGCGGATTTCACCTGATTAAGCTCAGAAATGAATACATATATAGGATTTGTGTATAATAAATCTCACAAGTTGAGCATTTTTATTTGTAGTATTTCTAGTTCGGTATTTTCAGTTTAAGAATAAAGGAAGAAGTCCAAAGTGTAGCAGGTTTCTGGAGTATTTCATAGTGGATCAAATCCCATTTGGGATTAACTCCATGCCAAATAACATCTACTGATATACAAGTTCTCTTTGACTCCATGCCCAATAAAGGCTACTAATATACAAGCTCTCAGCACTTTGCTACCAAATTTTTGTCCCCAGTTGGAGCCAGATGTTGTAGCATAATTTAACTCAACTAAAATTCAAGGGAGGTTCTGAGAAATTCAAGGTTGTTGAGGAAAATTTGTTAAAATTTCAAGAATACCTGCAACATTCTCAAAAGGATAACCAAAATCTCAATGAGGATTCATCATCAAATGTGAACTGGAACCAAAATTAGGGAAGCAGAAGTATTGGAGGTGTAATCTAAACCAGAGGATCATGAAAGAAGAAAATTGTGCAACAAGGGTCAAGTCAGGCTTATTCGCGTGCAGAATAGTTCAAGAGTCAATTCGATTGATGCATTCAGAACATTGCACACATGTCGGGGTCAAGTCGTGAAAATATACGTACAAAAGAAGCGTTCGGAGGCTTAATTTTAATCGCATGTGGAGGGCTTCATTACAAATCACAAATCACAATCGCATGTGGGAGGCTTGATCGCATACCGCAAATCGCAATCGTAAAGCTAAGGAGGAATAGAACAAGGTTGAATCGCCAAAATGCGAAATGCGATACGAGGACTAGATACGATATAGTTCGAAGCTTGAATCTAAAGTATTTAAATTCCAGTCGTGGGACCCTCTCGCATATCGCACATCACAAGCTCAGAACGAATAGTGATCATAAGATAACGGGATTCGACGAAGTGAGAAGTGCGATAACGAAGTGGATGCGATGGAAGTTATCACTAAATTCTAAAGGTTTTTAAGTCTGGATACATGGTTTTTTCCTTTGTAAAAATCCCATCGAAGGGAAAAAGTTGATTATAACATAGAACATTGGAATGCCGAAATGAAAAGTGCGACAAGGTTCGGACACAATGTAGCTCGGAACTATGATTTAATATATTCCAATTTCACATCGCACATCACAATCTCAGGAGGAATGGCACTCATGAATATGTTATGATTTCCAAAATGTGAAATGAGACAAGGTTTTATATCGTTGATTGTAATTTGTGATTGGCCCCACCTCCACTTTCCACTTCATCCCTACATTTATCGCACATCGCACATCGTAAGCTCAGGAGGAATCGCACTCATGAATATGTTATGAATGCAAAAATGAGAAATGAGATAAAGGAATGGACGCGATAGTTTTCAAAGGAAAATTTGAAATTATTTAAATTCCAGGATTATATGCAATTGTGTTGTTTTATGAAGAAATGTGAACGCGGGCAGTGGACTTGGGTAAGTGATCCAACACAGAGCAAAGGAGAAGAGAAGACGGAACGCTACGGGCACAAGAAGAAGAGGCAGAGTCGGGCAGAAGGGGACATTATAACATTGTTTGAAACATAGAGGCATAGGCAGAGTCAAGCAAAAGGAGCATATGGTGGCACCGTTGGAAACGTAACAGCTAGGTCAAGTCGGGCAAAGATGCATTATTGTAGAACTATTTTAATACCACATCATAAATAGAAAAGACATGACAACAAGCATAAAAGACAAATATTGAACTTTGGAAGAAATGCAAGGCAAGGATGTCCGATCTGTTAGGGAGACACATCAGCACTTCAGGGATACACATCAGCACTTCAAGGAGATGCATCAGCAACAAATCCAATTCAACAAAAAGAATAATATTTCAAGTTTTAATTTGTTTTCTTTTTTTGTTAAGACCGAAGCTATAGTGATGTCCTCAATTGCCTGTAATAAGTAGTTTTAACAGTTTAGGTAGTCGAAGTAGTTTCAAGAAGTTCTATAAGTTACGAACAGTTTTTGATGTATTTAAGCAAGATAGAAAGAAAGAAGAAGGGTTTCGAGTTCTAGACCTCTTGGAGACTACATTTTGTACTTCTTTTTCTTATGGGTGAATGAAAGAAGCAGTAAGTTTCCTGCAACTTTTGATGGTGATTCGTGTTTCTTATGTCATTTTATGTTGTTTCTTCCTTGAATGAAGTGAATTAAAGAAGCAGTTGGTCTTTTATTTACATTTTTAAGTAAGAGTTAAATATCCTTAATAAGCGCTCCTTCACTCCAACTCCTCTCCATTCAAAAATTCTCTCTGGAACTTAAAAGTAATAAATTTTGTGTTTACAACATATTATTTTCAGTTTCCTCCCTCTCTATGAATTCTCTCTTAAACTGAAAAGTAATAGATTCTCTATTTACAGAATATTATTTTGATTTTCCTCTCTCTCCATGAATTCTCTCTAAAACTTAAAGTAATAGATTCTTTGTTTACAGCATGTTACTTTGAGTTTCCTCTACAGTTCTTCTTTTCCATTAATATATCAATAGTCAGTGGCATTATGAACTATTTTATTATTCTAGATCATTAAGGGTTTTAGAAAACTATTTTCTAGAGGGATAGAACAAAGACCTCATGATAAAATTATTTCTCTGATGCAATTTTAAAATGTCTTAATAACTGATGCCTTTCACAACCGAGGGATTGTCTCTTAAGAACCAACATTTTTTGGTGTTGTTGTTGAGGAGGAAGGCACGAAGTTATTTTTCCTTGGGTATTGAGATCTATTTCTTGATGGTGAACAAGATTTAGATTTAAAATTTGGTTGTTTATTATTCACCTGGCGACTCCACTAATGAAGATTTCATTAGATAAGGAATTTTTTTGGCAAGAAAATGAGAAAGAATCATGGGAAAAACAGGTATCAGAGTTTGAATATTTTAAAGGAAGTTTTATTTTTCACTATTAGTTTAGTGGTATATTTCCCCTTACATATCAAGAATATTGTTTCCTACTTTATGTTCTCATAAGATTATAAGGCGCAAAAAGTACATTCTTTATTGGAGAAAGAATATTTTTCTTCTGCTTGTATTATTGATCTTGACACAACTTTATCTCCTAAATATGAGAGGAGAGATGACTATTGCATTACAATTCCTGAAGATAATCTATCACAGTCCGAGCATAAAGGTGATGATTCATCATATTTGGGTGATAATATTTTGCCTCATAAGAAGTCCACTTCTTTCCAGCTTGGAACCAAGGTGATTTTCAAACCCTTGGTGCTGCCTATAGTTCCTCATCAATATCCTTCAAAAAGCTTTAAATTTCTGCCAAGTTGTTTTTGGAGAAAGTGATGAGGTTGCAGCTGAACAACACCTCCTATTATTTGAATAATTTCTGGACAAATTTCAAATTATCTATGATGATGTGGCTTTAAGGATGTTTTTTCATTCATTAAAGCGGGGTGCTCAGGATTGGTTCAAGCATTTGGATGAAGGTTAAATTAGTTCATGGCAGATTTTTCAAGACATCTTTCTTAGATATTGGGGCGAGCACAAGCCATAAGAAAAGAAAATTTTGGAGTTATATTCCATGCAGAGGCAGAGTAATGAATCAATCGTTTTGTTTAATAGGAGGTTTCAAAAAATATATTTCAGCATGCCGAAAGAAATTCGACCTCCTGAATATGTAGCTATGATATACTATTTTAGGGCTCTTTATAGTGTCTTGGATTTCTATCTCAAGGAGAGAAAGCCTTGCACTCTGGAATTGATGTTTCTTTATGCACAGGAAATCGAAGATAATTTGTGGGCTTGTAGAAATTTTTCCTTTCATGTTGAAAGAACAAGTTTTGTTGAAGACAAGAAGGCCTGTCATGAAAACATTGGAATTTCTCTACAAGAGAATGAAAATTCAGATATGAACAAGGATTTTCAAAGGTGTTAGAGGATTCCTGTATTACTAAAACACAATAATTTAAGCATTCTAAAGATTCCGGTGAAAAATTCATTGCAACAATTGAACTACACATTGAAAGCCTAGAAGATCATTACAATTTTCATAATTTTAATTATTTTGTGAATAGAGGAGAACTAGTGGAGCTCCTCAGGTATTTTTCCAGGAGGGGGAAGATTTTTGTCAAGAATTTTAATTATACGAAGAACATTAGCATTATGAGGAAAAAACCTTAGATTTCTATTTTCGGCCTAAATGGTTGTCAGCAGAAAACAAAAATCAATCTTCTCACATACAACCTCAAATTGAGGAGTCAAACTGTTAAGGAAGTTTCCTTGTTCAAAGAAGTCTACATCAACAAGATGTTCAAGAAAAGGAGGCAGCAGAAAATTGGTCTCATCAGTTCTATGATCCAGTAGCTGACTATATGAAAAATTTCTTTTGTCAGCAACAAGCATTTATGCAAAGGTATGTGCAAAGCTTTGTACCTAGAAAACTTTCATGATACCTCCCTATTGTGATCTTCAAATTTCAACAATATGGAGACATTAGGTCTAACATGTAGATGTTGGATTAGTTCCATTGGAAGGCGGACTTCACCTGATTAAGTTCAGACATGAATACATATATAGGAGTTGTGCATAAATAAGCTCAGAAGTTGATCATTTTTAGTTATAATATTTCTAGTTCAGTATTTTCAGTTTAAGAATAAAGGAAGAAGTCCAAAGTGTAGCAGGTTTTAGGAGGATTTCACACTAGATAAACTCCCATTTGGGATTGAATCCATGCCCAATAACGACTATTGATCTACAAGTTATCAGTGCTTTTCTACAAAAGTGTTGTCCCCAACTAGAGCCAGATTTTGTAGCATAATTTGACTCAACTAAAAGTCAAGAGAGATTCTAAGCAATTCAAGGTTGTTGAGGAATATTTGTTAAAATTTCAAGAAGGCCTGCAACATGCTCAAAAGGATAACCACAAGCTCAACGAGGATTTATCATCACATGTGCACTGGAACCAAAATTAGGGAAGCAGCAACATTGGAGGTGTAATCTAAGTCAGAGGAGTAGCAAAGAAGAAAAGTGTACAACAAGGGTCAAGTCGGGCTTATTCACGTGTAGAACAGTTCAAGAGTCAAGTCAATTGATGCATTCAGAACATTGCACAAATATCGGGGTCGATTCATTCCAATATACGTACAAAACTAGTGTTCAGAGTCTTAATATCAATTGCATGTGGAGGGCCTGACCACAGATCGCAAATCACAATCTCATGTGGAAGGCTTGATCGCATATCGCAAATCGCAATCGTAAAGCTCAGGAGGAATAGAACAATGTTGAATCGCTGAAATATGAAATCTGATACGAGGACCGGATGCCATATAGTTCGAAGATCAAATCTAAAGTATTTAAAGTCAGGCGGTGGGACCCTCTCGCATATCGCACATCGCAAGCTCAGAATGGATATCGATCATAAGATAACGGGATTCACCGAAGTGCGAAGTGTGACAACGAAGCGAACGTGATGAAATTTATCGCTAAAGTCTAAAGGTTTTTAAGTCCAAGTACATGGGTTTTTCCTTTGTAAAAATTTCATCGGAGGGGAAAAGTGGAATATAACGTAGAACGTTGGAATGTCGAAATGCGAAGTGCAACAAGGGTCGAACGCGATGCAACTCAGAACTATGATTTAATATATTTCAATCACACATTGCACATCACAAGATCAGGAGGAATGGAGCTCATGAATATGTTATGAATGCTGAAATGCGAAAGGCGACAAGGTTTTATATCGTCAATTGTGATTTGTGATTAGCCCCACCTCCACTTGCCACGTCATCCCTACCTCTGTCGCACATCGCACATCATAAGCTTAGGAGGAATGACACTCATGAATATGATATGAATGTCGAAATGTGAAATGTGATAAAGGGGTGGATGTGATAGTTTTCAAAGTAAAATTTGAAATTATTTTAAAGTCCAGGATTATGTGCAATTGCGTTGTTTTATGAAGAAACGTGGATGTGGGCAGTGGACTCAGGTAAGTGATCCAACACAGAGAAAAGGAGAAGAGAAGACAGAATGTTGTGGGCATGAGCATAAGAGGCAGATTAGAGAAGAAGGGGACATGATAACATTGTTTGAAATGTACATGCATAGGAAAATTCGGGCAAAAGGAGCATATGGTGGCACTGTTGGAAACGCAACAGCTGGGTCAAGTCAGGTAAAGATGCGTTATTGCAGAACTGTTTGAATACCACATCAAAAACACAAAATACATGACAGCAAGAAGAAAAGACAAATATTTAACTCTGGAAGAAATGCAGAGCAAGGATATATGATCTATCAAGGAGACACATCAGCACTTCAGGGAGACGCACTAGCAACAAATCAGATTCAGCAAATAGAATAACATTTCAAGTTTTAATTTGTTTTCTTTGTTTGTTAATATTTAAGCTATAGAAATGTCCTCAATTTCATGTAATAAGTAGTTTTAATATTTTAGGTAGTCGAAGTAGTTTCAAGAAGTTATAGCAGTTACGAACTATTTTTGATGTATTTAAGCAAGATAGAAAGAAAGAAGAAGGGTTCTGAGTTCTAAACCTCTTGGAGACTAAATTTTGTACTTATTTTTATGATGGGTGAATGAAAGAAGCAGTTGGTTTCCTGTAACTGTTGATGGTGATTCATGTTTCTTGTGTCATTTTATGTTGTTTCTTCCTTGAATGAAGTGAAGTAAAGAAGCAGTTGGTCTCTGATTTACGTTTGTAAGTAAGATTTTAGTAGCCTTAATAATCGCTCCTTCACTCCAATTCCTCTCCCTTCACAAATTCTCTCTAGAACTTAAAAGTAATAGATTCTGTGTTTATAGCATATTATTTTGAGTTTCATCTCTCTCCATGAATTCTCTCTGAAACTGAAAAGTAATAGATTCTGTGTTTACAACATATTATTTTGAGTTTCTTCTCTCTCCATGAATTCTCTTTGAAACTTAAAAGTAATATATTCTGTGTTTACAGCATATTACTTTGAGTTTCCTCTACAGTTTTTCTTTTCCATTCAGATATCAGCAGTCAATGGCATTGTGAAATATTTTATTATTCTAGATCATTAAGGGTCTTAGAAAACTAGTTTCCAGAGGGATAGAACAAAGAGATCATGATAAAATGATTTTGTGACATACTTTTAAAATGTCTTCAGCACTGATTCCTTTCACAGCCGAGGGATTGTCTTTAAGAACCAACAAGTACCATATTCACATTATGGTTCAAGGCAGCCCGATCCCTATCCTCATTGGGACTAATTCATTTACTTTTGTGACTAGGTATCCAGATTTTGATGACTTCTTTAGACACAAACGTTATTATCTGCATCAATAACATTGCACATTTTTTAATATCTAAAAGTAATTCCAGTTACATTATGGCTTCCATTTGCAGTAGTCATTCCTTCTGCACTTGTCTTTGCTTCAAAAATAAATAATCATTTATTAATTGTACTTAATTTATTGACCACAAATTTATTATTTATCATTTGCATGAAAGTTTATTATTTCTATTGATGTTGAGCATAATGGAATATTTGAAACTATGTATTACGAATTTTTCGTTGCAGCTATTCTTTGGAATTCAATGGCAAATAGTTAAGCAGGGAACGTGCGGGAATGACATAATGAATGAGCTTCTAAGATGACGTAGTTGAAAATTATTATTATTAATCTGAGAAACCTTCGAGATCAAGTATATATATATATATATATATATATATATATATATATATATATATATATTTCCAGTTTTGAATTTAATGACCAATTTTGTGAAGAATTCTGAGATAATTTTTTGCATAATATTTTGTATAGGCCTGAATCATATGGTGTTGGAAAAAAATATTAATTGAACATGGGTTTTCGAGATTGTGCTTTTATTTTGTGTATTATATCTAATTTTATATTATCAATCATCATAAAAATAAAGGTTCAACGAGACTTTTGGATCTCAAATATATGTTCCATATGTGGTATTTATTTTAATAATGGTTATGGTTATTATCATTTAAATCTATATACTATTCTTGTTATTGTAGTTATGTTGGTTGTTGTATAATATTTTTCAAACAGGAAGCTTTACAACATAGATCAATAGACATTACCAAATGAGGATGATTGTGACTTCTAACTTTACGCTTAGATTTTACGTGAATAATAAAATTTAGTAAGTTCCTGAAATCAAATAATTAATGTGAATTTAAATTTAATTCACTACTTTCGAATATGTGTTTATGTCACATGCATCAATTAGGTGTAATACCAAATTTCTTCATGCTTTTTGCAATATTGTGGAAGGAGCCAAATGATAGTTACTCCTTTATTTCCACAAATGCTTTACCTTTGCACATGATTTACTTCCACGTAGACTTTAGCTTGCCACATGTCTTTCTTCTGCATAATATTTAGCTTCAAAAATTCTTCTACAACACAACACTTCCCCTTCAACACACATCCTCACTTTCTCATGTCCACATGAATTCTTGCCTCCACATACTTATTTTGTGCACCTACATCCCATAAATAATTTTTTTCGCATTAATGTGAATTTAAACTGAATTGATTTCACCTTAAAATAAAGTGCATGGCCTATTAGTTTATGACACCTATGACAAGATAGTTTGAATTGGAATCATGATGAATTGGCGAAACAGAACCCAAGGTTCTAATTCCAAAATGTTCCAAATCCCTTTGTGTCTAGAAATATGATATAGCTTTCCATTATGGATTTTAAAACTAGACATTGGGCCATCTGCAAGGTGGCTTTGGTGTATCTCCTTTAGAACTTGGTATCAAACAAAGAGATGTTGAATCAACATACAAGTAGGGACTGAACCACCCATCAATTCACTCTGCATAGTTATTCAACTTCCTAATTTGCATCTAATATACATTTTCCACCATTGATTTAGACACCTTCCCACATGCAAAAAATTGTAGGTAAGATGCATTTTATTGGAGTACAAACCCCCTTATCAGTGACATAATGCGCCTACCCATAACACCCTACCTCTAAACATTCCCATCACTTTCCATTAAGATTCCTGTCATATTCAAATCTCCTTTGGAAATCAATATCAAATCATGTGATGCTAAGTCAGCATTGTGGGAAGCCTCATTCCACCATCAGTTCACTTCACATAGTTAAGTGCCTTCCTATTTCGCATCAAATATACATTATCCGCCATTGATTTATATATTTATCCACACATTATAAAATTCTTGTAAGATTCATTTTATTAGAGTACGACCCCCTCTCAAGGTGAAATTATGTGCATAACCCTAACACCCTACCCCTCTCCTCTCCCCTCCTCCACTTACATAATGTAAATTCCATCATGAATCTTTGATGATGTATAAATATCTAAGTGATGCAGGGGCATTAGGCCCAAGACAATATTTTTTATATAGATAGACATAGGGGGGTCTTATATTTTACTTTCTCATGTAATTATTGAATAAATTGAGTGATTTTTAGTTAAATCTGGGGAGAATTGTAACTACCTTCCAATGATTAGTGGGCATATGAAGAGATAGTCAGTTTCTGTTTAGGCTATAGTCTAAAGTTAGGAGTTTGGGAATTTACAGAGTTTTGTTGAGTCATCAAAGAATCTAAATCGATTCATTTGTATTAGTTGTATAAAAATAAGTCTCGAAGGAATTAGTAGCAGTGTTGCATAGTGCTACATAGAGCTGCATAGGCTGCAGAGCTGAAGAGGTAGAGTAGGAGATAGAGGGGCCATCGAATAGGAGACCTGGCGAAGACAGGAAGTTTGTAAGTAGTTCCATTGTACATATGAATGAAGGAATTGTTTTAAGTACATGTGCTTTGATTGACTTAATTCTGTGTGAACAATCTTTGATTTCAATAAGAATTTGTGTGAGGACCAGTGTGATAACCCCATGCTGAGGGCCACTGTTAATGTATGGATTAAATTCAAGATACAATTGTTTAAGAAATGCATAATGAGAATCTCTGTGTGAATGCTTATATTCCTGAATGCTTGTAGATATATGCATTCTGTGGATGTATTGAATGTATGATTGTCTTGTGTGAAGAGGCCTATCATATTAGAAACCCTCTCTGAGGTTGGTGTGAATCACTGTGGAAAATTGTAAAGCTCTATTGGGAGAGCAAGCCACGGTCATGCTCTGTGTATACAGGGCGTATTAGCTCTGTCTGTCGAAGTGAAAGCGTGTTCCGTTGTGTGTTGAACAAGACAATGTAAATAAAGGGTTTTTATATTGAATTCAAGACCCATGAGTTGAATATTCTATGGTGATTATGTTGTATCTATAACGGTGGAACTATATAACAGTATCGCAGTAGAATGAAACGACGTTATAACGAATTTTTGTTAGTGCGTAGGACGAAACCTTGCATGAACAACGAAACCAGGGGTTAGAATACCGGCAGTATCGCGCAATTTTGGAGGTGGTAAGTGGTTTCACCTTTTTGAACGCAATATTGGTGATTGAAGGACACGTGGCCAAGAGTGGTATTGGAATACCATTTATATCTCACAAATTTTGTGTATTAACCCTCATGTTTTTGAATAACACGATATTCACTAACGATCGTCCATCTGGGGTTTGGAGCATGACAAATGCTGGGTCATCGGATCCATTTGGCAGTTAGTGCAATGTGAGGGCTCTGGGGCCCAGCGAAAGGTGCGTTGAATGGTCGGGGTTTAATATGAAACAAACAGTGGAATTGTAGTGTCAATGGTTGGTGCTAACAATTGTTAATCCAATGTAATGGTTGTTATGAGAGACCAAACCTTCGCGATGGCATATTTATTTGTATTTAAATAAGTTAACATTTTAACGGGGGTGATAAGTGCCAAACCTTATAAGGGCTCGTATTTACAATTGCACATGGAATATATTTAATGTGCAATGGTTCATACCAAGGGAAAAAAGTTATGAAATTTTGTGCCTGGGTATTAACCTATGAAGTTCGGGGTATATGGTTTTATAAACATAGAAGATAAGGCAAGGGACGAGTTCTACATGGGTTGTATTGTGGGGTTATCATATGGTTTATCCATAGAATTTAAATAGGCAGAGTTCTGCATGTGAAGTTGAGTAGTGGCTGTAGAAAAGGGGTATATTATAGGCATTTTGGGGTTTCATAACCTTAGAAGAAAAATCCTTCACATTGTAATTCTGGATTTTGGTGAGTAATTTTATAGCATAAAGAGCTTTGAATTAATATCTGAAATCTCAGATTTGAGATATTAAAAATCCAAATTATTTATTTAAATTTCCAGCTCAAGAATTAAGACATTGGAGGTTTCCCAGATTATGGAGTTGGTTGGGTAATGAAATTTTGAATGCATTTTATACACAACACTGAGTTTGAAGATATGAGTAACCTGGTGCTGTGGGTTTTTCCCGGCATCATAGTGGTATCAGAGCTGGAATAGCTCTTTGAAAATTGGTTTTTTAAATGCACATGTACTGAAACAGTGAAGAGAAGTTTGGCTTTTAAATCTGTTTAACAGAATTGTAGATTTGATTAGATATGCAGTGAAGGTCTCCATATGTGCAGAATCTGGAGTTGAAGACAAGGTGTCTTGAAGATTGCAGTAGATAGAGATGCAATGCAGGTGAAAGAAGAAGCAAGATAATTCAGGGATCTTGGAAGGTGAGTTGATGAGCCTTATTTGACTCTGGTTTGAAGGATTTGTTTGCAGAATGCAGAATGCAAGAAATTGAGGAAGAAATCTCAGCAAAAAGGCAGATCACAGCTTTGAGAGCAGTGATGAAAGAGTCCAACAAGGGATTCTGAGTGAAGAAAAGAGTGTGGCAGAACCTGGAGGATTCCCAACTGAGGTTGGATGAAATAAAAATAGATGTGTTCTTGAGAGAAGTTGCAGAGTGAATCCTAGAGGGAGCAGAAGAGAGTGCTCAGAAGGTTCCAAGCAGATAGGGGACCAGTACTTGCAAAAAGCCAGATCTAGAGGAAAGGATTGGTGAGGTAAGTTGCAGCAAGAGAGCTTGTTGTTGCAGAGGCTTAGTGCAGCTTGTGAGTAAAGAACTCATGAAGGAGAAAATGGCTACTGATAGCCACCGCAGAGATTACAAACATTCTGAGAGAGGCCACAACAGAAGAGTGAGGGAAGATGCCAAAGAAAATGGCATGAGGAAGAAACTCACTGATGAAGAATATTGGAAAGAGATAGTTATGATCAGTAAGCAGCTTTATGAACTGGAAAGGATGATAGAGGAAAACCAGAGAGTTGGTTCGCTCATGAAGAAGAAGGTAAAGTGGAAGAGGCTACAGAGGAAGAGAGAGAAAATGAAAAATTCTCAGCTGAAAGATAAATTACTCAAATTTATTGTTTATTTGGAGAAGGACTTGAAGACTAAAACTTCAAGTGAGACTAAGGGGTCCAAGGGCCTTACATCTGAAAAATTTTGTATGTTTGCAGGAAGAACATGTGGGAAAGAGAAAACTACTGATGTTGTCACTAAGGAGGAAAATGGAGCATCTAGATGTTCTGAGAATGTCCATGCACAGTTGGGGAAAGGTTATTCTTCCCAACATATTGGAAGCAGAGGAGATTTAAATGGTGGCCAGAAGCTAGAATTTGGACAGCTCGAAGAGATTGAAGAGAGGACCATTGTAGAATCTCTGAAGTGTATAGAAGACTTGGGACAACAAGAATATTTGATGATCAATTCATCAAATGAGACCATGGGGTCTTATGGTTTTACAACTGACAAGTTGTGTGTGAATGCAGGTATTGAAGAAGACAGTTCATACAATGAAACTGTACTCAAGGAAGCTGACTGTTTCCAAGTAAAGTATGATGAGTATCTTTCTGATGAAGATTAGATTGAATTATTGCAGTAGAAGGAATTCATAAATTCCTTGTTCTATAAAAGAGATTATTTCATTGAAGTTGTGTTTGATGATGATAAATTTGTTGTTAACGCTGATAATGAAAAATTTATTTTATTAAATGGCCAAAGGAAAGGTGATGGACAGATAGTTGAAGTTATTACAGAGATGGAAGGTCAAAATTATATTCTGATGAAAGATGACGAGATAGTTACAGCAGGAAACTGGACTTGTGAAGATAGTATGAATGTTTTCCCAGATGAGATGTCGGGATTGTGGCATGAGTTAAGTGTCCTGGAGCATAGGACAGAAACATAGAAAGAAGGTGTTCAAATTGTAAAGGCAGAAATGACTGAAGATGAGAAGGTTCTTTTTCATGAACTAGAGTAGAGAGACATCCTTGAAGAGGATGATGCGGAAGAGATACTAACTGACAGTCTTGAGAATTGTTTGAAGAGTTGGAATCAGCATACTGATGTGTTTATAGAGAAGAAAAGAATTGCAGGATAGCATACTGAAATGTTAGAAGGGAAGGCACTGAGGCCTTATGGATTTTTTTTTTTAAATTGTTTTGTGAATGAAGATCCCATTGATGCTGAAGGAAAATTGACACCATTGGGCAGTCAATTAAAAGAGGAGGATAATTTTGTGGAATATTTTAATCCATGGAATGAAGACATTAAGTTGCTGAATCTGTAGGATTCTATGCCAAAGAGGGAACATCAATTTCATAATTGGGGATTACAGAATGTGAAGACACAACGGAATGAAGACAGAAAAGATTTTATGAGTCTCATAAAAGACTTAGAACTGCAGAAAGAGGAATTGGTGATTGAGTCATCAATTGAGACCATTGGGTATTGTAATTTTAAAACTGATAATTTGGCTGTGTTGACAGGTATGGCAGAAGACAATCCATCTCTTGGAGTTGTCTTGAATGAAGATGAGCAGCTAAAGGAAGGTGAGACATTCATGTCTCATGTAAAAGAACTTGTTATTTCTTCAGATGACAAGGAAGAGTTGATTTGTCTAAATAGCCAAGAGAATTTTGTATGGTAGACTTTTGGGGCTGCTACAGCAGTGGAAAATCAGAGTTTTACTCTGATAGAAGATGAAAACGAAGTGTTTGAAAAACTTGATGTGGTTAGCAGAATCAATCAAGAAGATGGAAGACAATTTCTAAAGATTGTCAAGAAAGAAGAAGAAGAAGCTGAATTCAAATTGTAGCATACTGATGATGTGAGACAAGCACAAAATAAGTGGCTGAAATGTTTCCTGAAAACATTTAGAAAAGAGTGTGAAATTCTAGAACAGCAGCTTGGAGTGTTGCTGGAGGAAATGTTGAAGCAACAAACTGAAGTGTTGCCAGTAGAGGAGGAAGAGGCACAAAGGATTTATAATTTTGATGTTTGTTTTATGACTGCGGGTACTAAAAGAAGAAATAAGGGATGTTTAGTCCAGGAGAAAAAGAGAGATGTTGACAGTGAATAGCAATTTAAATACCAATCCAAGAGATTGTTGAAGTTAGGGGCTGAAGAAATTGTCATGTATGACAATCAGGAAGAGTTTTACTATTGCAGAGAGAAAGAGGGTATGGATGATTGGGTGGCAGCTAGGGCTACAGTAAGAACTGAAGAAATAAGAAATCAGCAAGCAGAAGCAAAAGTAGAAATTCAGAAATCAAGATGGAGCGATATCCAACAATCAGAAGACATATTGGATGAATAAATTGCATTAATAAGAAGACTGATGGTGAGAGCATCTCAGAAGAAGACAGCAGCATGAAAACAAAGAAGCAGCAGCAGCAAAAAGACAAAGAGAGAATGTAAAGGTGCCGCAAGTTGAAGGATGCAGCATAAAGTATGGAAGCCTGGAGGAGTGCAAAAGAAGAATGTTGCAGCAGATGATCAGCTGCAGAACAAAGTGTGGGATCCAGGTAGACAAAGATGAAAGCACATGATCAGGAGATCATGAACCATTTTAACCTGGGGAGTCTGATGCAGGGGAATTAGGCCCAAGACAATATTTTGTATATAGATAGACATAGGGGGTCTTATATTTTACTTGCTCATGTAATTATTGAATAAATTGAGTGACTTTTAGTTAAATCTGGGGAGAATTGTAACTGCCCTCGAATGCTTAGTGGGCATATGAAGAGATAGTCAATTTCTGTTTGGGGTCTATTCTAAAGTCAGGAGTTTGGGAATTTACAGAGTTTTGTTGAGTCATCAAAGAATCTGAATCGATTCATTTGTAGTATTTGTATAAAAATAAGTCTTGAAGGCAATAGTAGCATTGTTTCATAGTGCTGCATAGAGCTGCATAGGCTAGAGAGCCGGAGAGGCAGAGTAGGAGATAGAGGGGCCATCGAACAGAAGACCTGGCCAAGACAGGAATTTTGTAAGTAGTTTCATTGTACAGATGAATTAAGAAATTTTTTTAAGTACATGTGCTTTGATTGACTTAATTCTGTGTGAACAATATTTGATTTCAATAAGAAGTTGTGTGAGGACCAGTGTGATAACCCTGTGCTGAGGGCCACTGTTAATGTGTGGTTTCAATTCAAGATACAATTGTTTGAGCAATGCATAATGAGAATCTCTGTGTGAATGCTTATATTCCTGAATTATTTTATATATATGCATTCTGTGGATATGTATGATTGTCTTGTGCGAAGAGGCCTATCGTATCAGAAACCCTCTCTGAGGTTGTTGTGAATCACTGTGGAAAATTGTGAAGCTCTGTTGGGAGAGCGAGCCACGGTCGTGCTCTGTGTATACAGGGCATATTAGCTCTGTCTGTCAAAGTGAAAGCATGTTCCGTTGTGTGTTGAACAAGACAATGTAAAGAAAGGGTTTCTCTATTGAATGCAAGAACCACGAGTTGAATAGTCTATGGTGATTCTGTTGTATCTATAACGGTGGAACTGTATAATAGTATCGCAGTAGAATGAAACGACGTTATAACGAATTGTTGTTAGTGCGCGGGACAGAACCTTGAGTAAGGAGAAACGGAACCTTGCATGAACAGTGAAACCAGGGGTTAGAATACTGGCAGCATCACGCGAGTTTGGAGGTGGTAAGTGGTTTCACCTTCTCGAATGCGATATCAGTGATTGAAGGACATGTGGCCAAGAGTGGTATTGGAATACCATTTATTTCGCGCAACTTTTGTGTATTAACCCTCGTGTTTCTAAATAACGCGATATTCACTGACGATCGTCCATCTGGGATTTGGAGCGCGCCAAATGCTGGGTCGTCGGATCCATTCGGTGGTTAGTGCAATGTAAGGGTGTTGGGGCCCAGCGAAAGGTGTGTTTAATGGTCGGGGTTTAATATGAAACAAACAGTGGACTTGTAGTGTCAATGGTTGGTGCTAACCATTGTTAATCCAATGTAATGGTTGGTATGAGAGACCAAACCTTCGCGATGGCATATTGATTTGTATTTAAATAAGTTAACATTTGAACAGGGGTGATAAGTGCCAAACCTTATAAGGGCTCATATTTACAATTTCACATGGAAGATATTTAATGTACGATGGTTCATACCAAGGGCGAAAAGTTATGAAATGTTGTGGCCAAGTATTAACCTATGAAGTTTGGGGTATATGGTTTTATAAACATAGAAGATAAGGGAAGGGAAGAGTTCCACATGGGTTGTATTGTGGGGTTATCATATGGTTTAGCCATAGAATTTAAATAGGCAGAGTTTTGCATGTGAAGTTGAGTAGTGGTTGTAGAAAAGGGGTATATTATAGGCATTTTGGGGTTTCATAACCTTAGAAGAAAAAGCCTTCACATTGTAATTCTGGATTTTGGTGAGTAATTTTATAGCATAAAGAGCTTTGAATTAATATCTCAAATCTCAGATTTGAGATATTAAAGATCCAGATTATTTACTTAAATTTCCAGCTCAGAAATTAAGACATTGGAGGTTACCCAGATTTTGGAGTTGGTTGGGCAATGAAATTTTGAATGCATTTTATACACAGCATTGAGATTGAAGATATGAGTAACCCCGTGCTGTGGGTTTTGCCTGGCATCACTAAGTTTTTTTTCCAATATGATTATAAATTAAGTATATCCATTTTGGTCCTAGTTTCTATGAAGCAAAGGAACTTACCTATTTCTCTTTTCACATGCAACATGTGTTACTAGCATATGGAGTTTATATTTGTATGTATCTTGCTTTGATAGTATTTAACTCATACATTCCTTACCTCTGCACATGCATTATTCCACACATCCCTTACTTTCACCAATGTTAGTGTTAATAAGATTTTTCAAGCAAGGAGACTTGTAACACAAGCCTATAGGCATTACAGAATGAGTGAGACTATCATTGTTTGTGTGTTAATTTAAACCGAAATTATTTTCTATTGCATGCATTGAAGTCATAATATGCATTAAATTCTTCCAATATATAATTTTTTTTGAATTCTGCATGCTTTTGCTATATTGTGGAAATAGTAAAATGATATTGTTGTAATCTAGAAGAAAGAAAGTATTGGTTGCCAACAAGAAAGAAAACAAGTAATTGCATATCCATATGCATCATAATAAATTAATAAGAGACACAAAGTAGTGGAGAACCAGCAAAGTAATACTTATAGTATATATATTCTTAATAGTTGAATGGAATGGGCACATAGAGTTGCCAGCACACACACACACACGTATATATATATATATATATATATATATATATATATATATATATATATATAATCTCGGGAAAGTGATTACAATGTTTTTTAACCATCATAACTAACTTTAACTAACCAACTTTCATAGTTGAATTGACTCAAGGGTCAGTCGACTTACAATATACTTCATTACATCGACTTGACTAGGCTAGTCTACCAAGTCGATTAACTCATCCAACATCTCCCCCATGCTCAATGCCTTAATTTGCCCGAAGAGGGGGAATATTTGAAGACAAAATCTTCAAAATTTAATACAATGTAAATAGAGGAGAGAAGAAGAGAAGGATGATAAAGTAATTGTGTTGTTTAAGGTGATGATTGTGGATGCATTTGTTCTGGATTTGGATGATCAGCAGATCTAATTTCTTGATAAACTTGTGATTCCCATATTTTGTCTAGAATATTTGAAATTCAAATTCCTCTTTTATGTTTTGTTGCAAGTCATTAGTTAGAACTTTTTAGTTCAATTTCTTGTATTCTAAGTATTTTTTAGATGCTAGGCAACATCCTGACATACTTGGTTCAAAGAAATTAAACTTGGGCTAAGGAATAGTTGGCTCTATTGATCATGATGGAACTGGGGTTTCTCTGTAGGTTTTCTAATGAATGATCATTGCAAGTAATTGAAGATATTGTTCAAATATTGACCATTTTTTTATAGCTAGTGGTGCTTTTGATTCTAGTGTCTTTAATTCCTCCAAGTATTGTACTTTTTCAACTAATAGCCTTTGTTGTGATAATCACTAATCAGCTAACCCCTATTGTTCTACTTGTTGAATTATGCCATGAATTTCCTGTAAATACTCAATGGTATTTCATGCTTTCATTTCTGCCTTTTTACGTTCTCTTAGCCACTATCTTTCTTCATGAATTAATTGTGTCTGCCATTTACTTTCCTGTTTGCATTATGGGAATTTTGAGGTCTAAAGTGGGCCTCCTAAGGAAATAATAAAAGAATAGTTAAACCAATAAAATAATATTTATGAATTTTCAATTCACTTTTGACACCACAATCCATGTAACCATAGTTAAATTCAATTCAAAAGTTGTACCAAAATAAAATTAATAAAAAAAATGTATTGATGTGACTATAAATAACAATGAAATTTTCAAGAAAAATTTATTATCATTGAACAACTAATGCATTTGTCCTTTGTACTTAAATAACTTAAAATAAAATATAACTATAAATTTATAAATTATTAATTATATTATATGCTATTAATTAAAATTTATATTATTTAAATTTTATAATAGCATGTAACTAATATACTATATAAAAATAATATAATATAATATAATAAATGTATAGGGATATGCATTGTTTCTTTCAATAAATATGAAATGACAATAATACATTTTAATTCAAAAAGTATGAAATAACATTTATTATGAGTACTTTACTTTGACTTTAAAAGTACTTAGAGCACTACCATGGTTAACCATGAGTTTTTATCCACCATTGAGAATGTGACAAGTAAGTACCTTTAACTCAAGATATGCCACCTCAACCATTAGAGATGATGTCATCCCCTCAAATGTGATTGGTTCTCATAAAGTGAATTTGATTGTACATTTTCCTTAGGAGGCCCATTTTAGACATCAAATTTCCCCTAATGGATTTGATTCTCCAGCACAAACCTTTATCGATGCTCAATGATTATTTGTTGAATGATGATAAGTCATAAATGACAATTTATCATGCATGAAGTTGACTGCAAGTATATGATAAATAGGTTGGCTAGTTATTTAGAATTATGTCAAGTAGCACACTTGTCTAACGGTTGTTCCAGGTCTTTTGCCTGATTTCAACAAATTCCTTATGTCTCTTGAATAACACTTGAAAGCTCTTTCTTCCCTTGTGTTGTTTCATGCCGTTGAAGTCCATCTTTCTGATCATTTGGTTGCACATTATGGTCTACTACCTTATAGACTAATTGTTGAATAACAGCAATTGGATATTCAATTATAATTTGGACATCCATGTTAAGTGTTTCTATTTCCTGGGTCATACAATTCAACCATATGTTCTCTTCTTGTTGCTTCCTTTGCTTAAACTTATTACTGTCATTGGATCTATTTTTCCATCTTGTTTTAGATTCTTTCATTGAGTATTGTAGAATAGAAAATACTTGTTTATTAGAGGCATACTTAATATCATATAGATTATTAGAATTTTTATTTGACGGTCCTTTTTGTGCAGATGGGGTGGAAATATCAACTATGGCTAGTAGAACAAGTGAGTTTTGTTGCTAGGTCAATGGTGTTGTTGATATATCGGTCATTTGAGGTTCAAAATACATCAATGTACCTTTAGGTGGATTATTCAACTTAGTCTATGTTGAGGAGATTTCTTATGTATCGACTTGTTGACTATGTTTTTTTTTCTTATCCACCATTCACTCCTACACTAGGTTTTGAAGTGATTGGAGGTGAATATGAATTCAATTTGATGTCTGGTACCTACTATTTTTTATTTTCACCCCCACTCGACTGACCCTGAGTTTTTTTGTGCTAAAGTTGCTTTTGGTATACTAAAATTTACCAGTTTTGATTGTTGATGTGTTAACATTCCTTGATTATCCATATTTTTCTACTTTATAATTTCAATAGAGACATCCTTGGCATGTCCTAAGGACTGTAAAATTTCTATAACAATAGATGACCCCAAGAGCTCCAGAATCATCCTTGCATTTTTAACTTCTTTTCCCTTTTCTTGAGTCTTTTTTAAGACTTAATTTGCAAGTGCATATAGTCTATGTTGCATTCGTGGGTCATTAAGTCATGTCAAGTTTCCGTGTTTGGTCAGTCTACATATTGACTTGAAATATATCATTATTTCTTCTAGTCAAGTTGGATTCCTAGCGAAATTGGTCTTTGAATTTTATTCATCGGTCTTCCCTTATTTCATGATGTATATGTTGTAAACTTGTATTTTCTTGTGCCTTGTTGTTTATTATTTTCCCTAAATTTGTACATTGCTCCATTTTTATATGCAGTTGCTAATTGATCGAAAATCTCCTTTATTAGTCGTCTTTTATTTGTTGGTACAATTATTTTTCTACTAATTTTATAACTTCTCTTGCTAATATTTCTTGCTTATACTTGCAATAACTAATATTACGTAAAAGAGAACTAATATACATTTATTTGGTTTACTAATCTGCCATAATGTGGTTTTCGGAACAGTCCATGCTTCGGGCACCTCATAGAATCTTCACTAGTCACATGCTAATGTTTTCAATAAATGAATTTATTAAGTCTTGCACCATTGACAAGTGGTTTAAGTGTGTGCCCTTGGAGTTTTGTTAACTAAACGGCTCTCGAAGCCTCAGATATTATTCAACCACAAAGGCCCAATCCATGCAATTTATAACTTTTTAGCATTGCACTTTACTCAACTTCCATAAAGTAATGTTAAGTCTCTGACTTTTTAATTTTTGTATTTCAAATTATTGTTGTGCCATGCTTTCTGTTAATTCTTGATAACTTGTTATTGATGAAGAGAATGGTGCCTATCTTCTTCTAGACGTTGTATTTGTTGGAGTCATTCTTCTTCTATTTTTATATCTCTATATTTTAATGCAATTGATACATTTGTGGCATTTGATGTATATTGAAGTGGTACAACTACTTCTTCTCCATATACAAATTTTAATGGTCTATACCTAGTCGATTTCTTATATGTCATACAATATGTCCACAAAACTTCTAGTATTTTGTTATCCCAATCGTCTCTATCTAAATTTCATAGTTTTTGCAGTCCTTTATGTAATGTTTTTTTAAATGATCCTATGGCACCATTTTCTTGTCAGTGGTAATTTGTGGTCTTTATATGCTAAATCATGAAATTTTTCATCATCATCTAGATTGTAGCATTGATAAAATGAGTTCTCTTATCACTAATTATGGTTAGGGGGCAGTCGGGTATTGTTACTAAATATTCATAAATAAATTTGTCATATACTTACTTTTTGTAAGGTTCAACTAGATTCTGCATGTTTCATTAAATACTCCATTGTTGTTATAATGTATTTAGTGCTCGTTTGACTAGCTCTTTTGGGAAAAGGGTGGAAAATTTTGATTTACCATATCTCAAAGGGAAGTGTCAGGTTTATTGGATGGAGTGGCATGTGATTTATTACTAACATTTATCCTATTCTTTGACATACATCACATTTTTGGACTTGTACTTGACAATCTCAAAATATAATTGGTCATCATAGTCCTGCCTAAAGGATTTTTCTTGCAATCATAATACCTTGATAATGTCTTCCAACTACTCTCTTATGAGCTTCATTTATAATAGCTTCCCTTTCATGTTATAATGCACATTTTCCGAGTACTTAATTTACCCCTAGCTTATATAATTGGCCATTTATTAGCAAAAATGGTGTTTCTATAATTGATACAGTCTTCTTATTATTTTCTGGTAGTCCATCTAATGCCTTCCCTCTATATAAAAATAGAGTTATTTCTACTAACGTCACATAGGTTGCTTCAACTTTAAGAATATGAACATCAGTTAAATCATCTTCAAGGTCTATTCATTCCTCCCTCGTCTCCAATTAGGACAAATGATCAAGCCTTACATTCTTTTTACCAAGTTGGTCAATTACTAAAAATCCAAAATCTTGAAACAGTAGTAGCCATAAACATATCCGACCTTAATGGACTGGCTTATTCATGAGCTATCTCAAAGCTTGACGAATTATGAAGAAGATGAAAATGTTTGAAATGAGATAATGATAGAATTTCTGAAGTGAAAAGATCATGGCGAGCACTTCTCTTTCTGTTGTCAAGTAGTTATGTTTGGATTTATTTAATTTCTAACTTTTCATATGTGTTATTATGGTCTTTGGATTCATTATCTAGTTGTGTTAGTACAACCCCAACTGCGACATTAGATGCATTGACATGCACATTAAATTTTTTAAACTAGTCAAGGAAATTTAAAATGTGTTCTTCAACCTTTTTTATAGTAGTTGGAATGATTCCTCACATTATCTTGTCCATATATATGGAAAATCCTTCTTTAATAATTCATCAATTGAAAATTAATATTAAAGTAGTGCCTTATTAATTTTTTGTAGTATATAGTATGCCCACAAAACATTTTGATATGTTTTTTATTATATAGGGGTTTCAAATCCCAAATAACCTTAATATTTTCCATATCTACTTTTATCCCATCCTTGGATACTACATGTCCTAGTAGTATACCAATTGGGCTAGAAAACATGCATTTTTTTATGTTTAAGGATAATTGAATGTACCTTTTTAAAATTAGATTTAGCCACTAAATATGGTATTTTAGTAATGTATAGACTATTTAATCATCAAAATATATTTTCAATGTCTTATAAATATATTCTTGGAAAGCCTTGACTACAATCCTCGAAAAAACTACAAGTGTGTTATTTAATCCAAAGGGCATCACTTGGTATGAAAAGACACAAACTCAATGTTGAAAGTGGTATTTTCTTATCATTCCTCTACTATAGGTACTTGATTATACCATTAAAATACATTTCTAAAAGAATAGCATTCATGACCTGCCGCTTCATTTAAATTTCCATCTACAAATAGAGGTTGAAATGGATCAGTTATCATTATATTATTGAGTGTTTGGATGTCCACACATTTTATCAATCTAGTTGGATTATTTTTTTTGGGTTACACAACCATGGGACTTTCCCATTCCAACTTTCTGATCGGATAGATGATGTCCACAGGAAGCATTCCCTCTATCTCTTTTTGTATGATCAGATTATATTTATGGATGAGATTGTATGATCTTCTCTTTATTGGTCACAACTCCTAGAATGAGGTGAATTTTCATTTCCCCAATTTTTTTAACCATTCCCTTGAGATATTTCAAATCATGGGAAAATATGTCTTGATATTCCTTAATTAAGTTGATAAATTCTCGTGTTTGTTTGTCTGACTAGTAGTCACCTAGTTGGGCCATATTTGGTTGATCATCATTTGATATGTCGACTTTTTTAATTTGTATTTCAACGTCCATCGATTTATGGGCCTTTGAATTATCGAGTGTTTTGTTTCTGAATTTTATCTCCTGTTAGGTGGGTGAAAAATTCTGACTAATATGGCTTCTCACTTTCTTCTTTTTCCACTTTGAATATTCATTTAATTTTCTTAAGATTTTTCAGGATATTTGTTTTTCCAATAGAAATTTTGTCTTGGAGTATGGGTGTTCTCCATTTCCAAGTGACTCACAAATTTATAATTTGATAGGCCTGATACATTATTACATACAAGAGTCAATGAGGATTCAACTTCTTCTTTTTCTATATATTGATTGGGAGACTTGTGTTTCAAAAATTATTTAATATAGTGAGATGTTTTGACCAATGCTTGCTCCCGTGGTCGAAATTAGAAATCCTTAATTGATTTGTTTTTAACTCTTTCCATTGTAAATATTGACCTCCATCGTCTTCTATTTTATACCATTTATTGAGAAAAAACATCCAAAGTATTGGGAAACATATGAGCCCACAATATTTCATCTATATACCCAATTCTTCATCTTTCTAACTCATTATTTTGTATATGAAGAATAAGGTCTTATCCAGGCTTTAATAAAGGAATATTCACTTTAATCAATAATTTTTGTCCTATAAACATTTATATGAAATATGGTGAGGGTTTTTGAGCTTATGTGGTTTTTAATTGAAATATGGTGTTGTTGTTGTCCAAGTTTCGATTCTAGATTAATGGGTATCCCACCATAGTGTTGCGTGTCTTGTGAAAGTCTAGACTAGGCTTTTCATTCACCCTTACTCTCCAATGACCTTGGTTACTTTCTCAACATGATTTATGGGAGAATCTCGTTCCTTAAATCTGATAAAAATTCTAGTATTTATTTAAACCAAAAGCACAAAGTAATGGAATTTATTTCATTTTTATTTCTTCAATCATAGGGACTATTTTTATAGTGAAGCATGGTCAGATTC